>JACEII010000097.1:180117-205257 GCA_014332785.1 Antheraea mylitta
GCTATACCCTAAAAATTAAAAGTTTTGTCTTATATATTTCAATAGAAGTCACCTCAAGAATATACAACTTAACTAAGTATATCGATTCTAAGTTCACGAACATAATCCGTTCGTTGGGTGCGCTGAATGTTGAGTTTTGTGAACTTGTTATTGAGTTAAATGGGTGCTTTAATAAATTAATGTTAAAGACAATTATCTCTTTGAAACAGTTATTCATAACGTTTATTCAATGGTTTTCGACTGAGATTTCATTTTAACATTTAGCTACTTATTTCCCGTCTTCTGTTTGCCATATTTCGTGGTATCCGTAACAAAGTTTAAACCTTGTTTAATAATAAACAATTGTTTTATCATTAAACTTTGTGAAACAAATCCTTGAGTATAAATTTTAATATTTCTGAAAACTCAATGTAATGTTTTGTTGATAATTTCTTTCGTTTTAAAAACAATTTGGACCTTTTTCTTTTTCTTCAGATTTCTTTTTTATATGAACTTTTGTATGCACATTATTATATCTACAAAAAAGGTACAAAATTTCCTAGCTTCAGGAAAAAAAATAATAAACCTTAACCTAAACGATATGCTAAATATATACTTACGCAAGAGAAGCCAAAAGCTAGTAGAGTATTAAAATTACTATAGAATAGAATATTATAGTATAATATAGTATAGACTAATATAAAAAATAGCTGGCCCTGAGGTGTGCCGTGCACCATTGAGCTAGTTGCCCAAATAAAATCGGCTGAGTGCCGCCAGCGCTCGCCTTAGTAGTCCGGTGAAGATGTTAAGACCTTGCTAGGTCAATAGGGTAGTCAGTTCGAAAAAAAAAAAACTAGCCGACCCGACGGACGTTGTCCCTCTCTAACCATAATAAAAACCTTGACAATTTATATGCCTAAACCTTCGTCATGAATCACATTAACTATTGATGGAAACGGCATTAAAATCCGTCTAGTAGTTTTTGAGTTTATTGCGAACAGGCAAACAGGCGTAGCAGAGAACTTAGTTCTGTAGTATGTAGTCTTATTTCTTTAGATTAGAAATCTAAAATTGAAAGAATTCTTATTGCATTATTGTAAACAGTCTTCTCATAGAATAGTTATTTATTTGGTCCATCTTATCACGTACAATTTCTATAGTAACCAAATATTAATTTAAAGTTTACTGATTCAATGGGTCTCATAAAGGATAAATAATGAAAACTGTCCAATATTAAATGCTAGATCAATCTTGAACATGAAAAAGTCGATAATTTATTATTAAGAAAATTCCCAGGACGAAATGAGCTAGCCATCTGTTCTCGCCATCCCGGGCTTGCATTAAAAAGTAATCAAATGTCGTCTCTACCGTTTACTGTCTTGCTAGAATGCAAAACAATCTGCTTAAATGATCGTACGAACAAAATCTACTATATTCCTTTCATCAATAGGTATTTTGATCATCACAACAATTCATAGTTAAATCATTATCATAACCACATGAAGCCGAAAGAGTTCTTTTTTCTTCGATCTAACTACGCTATTTATATAACAAGGTCTTAACAGCTTTACGGGACTACTAAGACGAATGCTTCCTGCTCTCAGTGGATTTTATTTGACAACTAGCTCAAGGGTGCACGGCATATCTCGGCTTGGACTGTTGCCTGATACGTGCAATTCCCGACCTATCTGAGAGTTCTTAAAACATCGATAAAATTAGTTAGTAATTGTCTGTCAATTTTCCTTAAAATTGATAGTCATATTCAAGGTAGTTATTCAGATATATATATACATATGAATCTACAACACATTTTTATATCACTAAAGAGGTGATCATCATACATGTATATTTGTGTGTGATTTTAAATAATTTTTGGTAGTGAATGTTAATTTACTGTGAGTATTCGTCATAAAACTGGTTTTATGTTATAAACGTTTTAAACCGGGTTTAAATTTGAGGTTAACTAACGGTATTTATTATTTTTATCGCAATACTTTGGATGAATATTTTATTGTACTTATTTCGGCATCTTATTTGAGATCTAGAAAACTAACTTCTGCTCGCGACTTTGTCCGCGTGGAGTAATAATGACTTTGTGCTAAATAGCACAAACGGGAAGCCCTCAAAACAAAACTAAAACGATTGTGAAACATGCTTCATTTATTCCCCGTTCCTATTGGTCTTAGCGTAATGATATATATCATAGAGCCTTCCTCGATAAATTTGCTATCTAACACTGAAAGATTTGTTCAAATCGGTGCGGAACCTTACATATTGCCATACAAACTTTCATCACTTATTATCTATTGTTATTTTAAACCTTTTAGGCTAAAACTTTGAATATCATATTTACTTATATTGAGTTGACAGCTTAAAAATAAGTTCCAAGCTTTTAGCTCTTAAAATGAGGTTACTTCCATACAACTGTTTACATCCCCTTTCCACCCCTTTTTTCGCATTAGCCTATGTCCTTTCTCAAGTTCTAAACTAACCGTGTATTAAATTTCAATTAAACCAGTTCAGTAGTTTTGGCGTAAAAGTTCGACGGACAGCTAGACAGAGCTACTTTCCCATTTATAATATTAGTAACAATTTTAAAACCTTTTAAAATTATACTTTTTTAATTAAACGTTGTATTGAAGATATTTTATGCTAAAAAAATATATTTCGTACGTAAATAAATACACACAAATGTTTTCAAAAACATAATTATTTTGTTATAACGGTTATAATGATGTCAGACAGAATGTATTGGATATCTTGCAAATGAAAGTCGAAAGTACAAGGGATTGAATATTAATAGTGGATATAATAAGAAACATTCAAAAGTTTTAATGAGATTAAATTCAGTTTACTGTGAATTTTATTTGAATAGAAAACTTTAAATGAGTTGTTAAATATGAAGTTTACGCAAGCAATATCAGTTTACTTTTAATATTTGATATAAAGATTATGCGTCAAGTAAAATATTATAAATTTATCGAATCATGTTTTATGATCTTATTTTTTCTTACATTCTCTTTAGCATGTTTCTTCTTGCAATAAACAATAACCCAGGTCCTTCACATATCGTAAGGTATTGATTGAAATTGCATTGGAAGTTTAGACGTAAACGCCTGTTAGTTTACCTCCTATATGATATAAAAAAATAGATATAAAAGAAATGAGTCGTTACATTTCAAAAGAGCTAAATACAAGCTTAGCCGTTCGTATTATTTTACACTATTTTTCAAGATCTTCAATTTTTATACATGTAAAATATGAAGATCACAAAAAAACTCATAACCTTATAGACGGCAAAAATTTAACTTCGTTCTCGGTGTATAAAACTGAAAATAAAAACAATTCAGATGTTATATAAACGATTCAAATTGGATTTAGCACATTTTAAAATGACTCAAATATAAAATAAATGTATGTTTAATGAGTAAACAGGTACATTCTTAGACAAAAGAGTTTCAAAAATTTTCAAACTCAATAAAAATATTGAACTGTTTTCGAATTCTGACTATTGAATGACCACTATTCAAGACCAAACAACAAAAAGATGGCAAATGGAGTTTCTGGAGGGATTTTGGTCTGTCATGTATTAGATTTTATATTTTATTCATAGTTTTGTGTTATTTGACTCTATTTTGTTTTTAATTTGGTGGTGTTTCACGTAATATAGTTAGTTTATTGTGCATAAGTGAAGTTGAATGGAAAATAATACTACTGAGCATGAAATTCTGACATGCCACAAAAACTCCCTGGAAGGTTCTGACAAGGGATCCACTATCTTGTTAGAATATTGAAATAATCACACGACGCTTGTAATATTATTGTACTATAACGTCCATTGAAAAAATACATTGACACTGGCAAGTGCTTCTGTGGAGCCAAAGTAAGAAAAAGAAGAAGAAGATGACAATTCCTCATTGTTTTACGCAATTAATTAGTAACGACTAATTTTCAGATAACAAATAAGCAAAACTCTTCCCAAGTGTTTAAATCTTATTTGCAATTGGGATAGACACGGTATTTCCGCGTTGTATTTAAATACAGACGGCCAACGAGGGAAATGTACTCTAATCCATTAATACCCGCCATTTTGGGGGAGGACGCACCCCGACCAGCTCAGAGGTATTGTGCGGTTTCGGCCAGACATTATTGCGATAGTTTGCCGTCTTATGTTAAGCATTATCTGGTATACTCTGACCTTTGTTATTTTTTAACAATTGTTTGGCTTAGTATTTATTTTTAATACCATTAAACGAGCAATTCTTGTATATTTTTATATTTGTATATATTCGGGATCTCGGAAACGGCCTTATCTATTCCCGTGAAACTTGGTATGTAGGTAGTTTCAGAGACAATAAATCGATCTAGCTAATCTTATTCATAGCAAACTTTTTTTGACTGAGTATTCAGGCAGTGAAAAGTATAGCTAGATCATAAAGCCGCCACTGTGAAAACAAAAATGGTAATCAGCTGCTTCGAAAATCCGTGTAACCCCAGTTCGAATCCGAGTGACAGCAAAAAAGATAACTTTTATTTTTTTTTATTTTTTGAAAAAAATGCAACAGTTTTAATTTAAAAATATTTTTTAAAGGTCGCCCATGTACTTATCATTATTCTATTTAAGCTTTTAAATTGTAAATTACTTCTACAGTATGGAAACTACATATTAATATAGAATACAAAATAAATGAAGTTAATAACAAGAGACACATTATACCGAGCGACTGTTTAGTCGCTAGTAATATTTTTACACGATAATCATTAGTCGATTCTCGTTCTAAACCACTTATAAAAGTAGGTGCTTAAAGTTTGATCGAATTATCTCGAGAAACGCAAAACTGATATACACTCAACATCAACTGGTTTACGCAAAAACGAACTTCTGGTGAATAAAATGAAACACGCCCTGTTACGTAGTCCGGCTCGCCTTCCGCACCTCGGCTCTCGCCCCGGTTCTCTTTGATCGAGCGTGCAGCATTCCTACGATAAGTATATACCTATGATTAACCTAGAAAAGAGCTCTTTTAAAGTTGTTCATGGAGGTTAGGTCTAATTTTTTATGTTTAAAAGTATCGTTGCCATAATTTTAAAAGTTTCAGAACAAAATTTAACTAAGGTTCTCTTTGTTGTTTATTAGTATTTGTTTTGATATTATTATTTAATATGTAAAATGTGATCATGGACTACCATAGGATTGAAGGATGTGACCCTTTAAACATTCACCTGGTGTATCTGCGCACAGTTCTCGTAAAAAGCTTAATACTAAACGAAGTTAAAATACCAATATTAGAATTTAAAACTGGCATTTATTTATTGTTAAGCTGTTTCGATGTATAATGTACTACTTATTTATATATAACTAAATGTGAACAGCTTTATTCAGAGCTGTCAGAAAGTTTAGTCTTATTATCTGTGTATATTTTGAACTAGTTTTTAGTGTGGTCTCACTAGTTGTTAATTTTTCCTCACATCCTAAAATCTAGAGAAATTATATAAAACCTTATGTCATTTTAAACCTATCGCGTACCTTACGTTTGTGGTTGGGTTACCTAATACAATTTGCGCCCCAAGGCAATGACACGGAGCTTTTCAAAAAGGGACTGAAGTACATTTTTCAAAGCTGACAACGTAACAGTAACAAACCTGAAGTTTTTGTTGTTCAAAGTGGGCAACTACCACCTACCGTCACTAGATTCTAATTTTATCACTTGCATGATATGATTTTTTTTTCGAACTGACTACGGTATTGACCTATCAAGGTCATAACAGCTTCAGCGGACTACGCACTTGCATGTAATGTCATTTAGTTATTCATTAGTTAATCCTACTATATATAATAATTTCTATAATACTTTACACACAAAAAAAAACATTAATGTATATATACATAAATCATTTCTAGAGACTAACATTTTTCTTGTATTCTTTTAAGAATGTATAGATAGATAGTATAAATAGAAAGTAGTCTGTTTCTCGTAACTCGTACCAACCTGCTGGAGAACGATCCCCCACCCACTTCGAGAACTAATAAGCGAGTGACACTAATTGGTGCTGAGCTTCCCCTCTTTGCGGTCCTCATTCACAATGAAAATTCTTTAAAAAAATCCTCACGAAATTTCCGCATCGCCGTATTTCTTCTGCTAACATTTATTAAAGACGACAGAATATTGCACGCTAAGACGCTTTTGGTTATTTCTCAATGAAAATTCATGTTTTAATATAAAAAAATCTCATAAAGGTCATTCGCAATTTTTTGTGCGACGTCACCTTCCCTTTTATTTGACATAGTAATTAAGTACCTAATTAACGTGGCGGAGGTGGTGCTATTAACTTGTTTTATTTCTAGCCAATTAATCAGAACAGGGGAATGCTGGTTAGTTATGTTAAAATGTTGTTTGCATTATTTTAGCTGACTACGCTATTGGCCTTGCAAGGCCTTTACAACTTCACCGGACTATTAGACATTACACAAATTATGTATTCCGTTAAGACAACAGTAAGATGCGTTCCTGAACAATTATTGATAGTACAGAGTGGTCTGGATTCTAGGTGTTTCAGCAAAAACAAGCATTTTTTTTTCAAACACATGAATTTGATACCCTTATCAGTTACGGCTCGCAAAGTACCCCCTAAATAGTACCAAAAACAAACTGATGAAATTGAAATCAATTTTTATAACATAGATTCAGTGATTGACTTGAACATTGGAATAAGATAAAATATAAATAAATGAATGAATTAATGCTTAATTGCACTTTTAATTTGCACACTGGTAAGTTTTTTTTTCGATCTGACTACGTCATTGACCCAGCAAGGTGTTAACAGTTTCACCGGACTACCTTTTTTATTACGTAAATTATTTTTTTCAAACACTATTAACATATATTCGTTATCAATATTTTTGTCGCTCTATCTTGTGCATAAGATAGTCAAGAGTTGAATACAGAATAAAGTCAATCAATGGGCTGTCCAAAACCATATATCATTAAGCTCTTTACACACGAATGTAGCCCTCATGGAGGCACACGTGAACAGATTGTTGGCATCATAATCTTAAAAGTATACCTGAATTATTATAAAATTTTGAATAACAACAAATGATATATTGTAAAATGATATCGTGTTATTACAAAAAAATTGAATACGTATTGAATACTTGTTTTAAAAACTTACATATTAATACTTACATAGACTTACATAGTAAGTCCCCAAACTTTTATAAAGCAGGTATTCAATACGTTTTTTTTGTAATAACACCCGTAGTATTTATGTAAAGTGTATTTTTAAATTAGTTTTCGACTACTACGATTTTTTTTTGTACTAAACAAAGTAATTTAAGAAGTGAAATAAAAAAAAAAACAACTGGATCTTAAAAAATCAGCCAATGGTTAAAATATTATTATATGCAACTAAAATTGATATTCATATCTCCCTGAGTTATTTTATTGCTCTACATGTAATATACTATTTATATATATATAAACTGTTGGACTACGCAACCATATTCAGTGCGGGCAAACAGTTTGTCGCGAACTGTACACTTTAATATAACCATAATATATTCTGTTTAAATGTACTATTCAGCTAGCTTTCGCCGGCGTCCTCTTTCACATTTATAATACTGGCTATTTTATATATTTGTATACTTTTCATTTAAAAAAATATTTTCCCCGATAAGTCAAATATATCAGAGCGAACGAGAAAAAGCCAGCGTCAATAAAAATTCCTTCATAATTCAACATAGATTGTTTGTAATAAAAAAAAACACTTTGTATTTCAATGTTAGGTAGAGAGTTTATTGACCTATGTCTGACAAGCCGTGGGCGGAGACAAGATCTTTAACTTAGGTATACAAATATAATACATATTAGACTTATTCCTGAACTTAACATTTCAATAGAATGTTATAACAACCTTACAACCACCACCCACCCACCTACCCTTCCCTTTCCCTTCCTCCTTCCCTTCCTAACACTCCCCCACCTTCCTCCCAAATACAGGTTGGCAACGCACTTGCGACTCTCCTGGTGTTGCAAGTATCTATGGACGGTGGTGATCACTTAACATCAGGTGACCCATCTCTTCGTTTGCCTCCTATGATATAAAAAAAATCAATCTTCTCCTCTTACAGTTTTACAGTTATCTTATTTATCTTATAATAAAGAACTTTACAATAACATACAAATAATTATTTAAACTATAAAGGAATGAATAGCTTCCGTTATGAGCCAACGTCGATTTCGTTTTTATTTATTAATTTATTTTGTTAAGGGCGTAATCGCTAGTCATACTTTAAAATACTTTAAAATGACCACATAATTTTTTTAAACTAGGAGATCTATGAATTCGTAAACTAGTAATTTTAACAACCTATATATTTGAAAATTGTAGACTTTACACCTTAGGAATCAAATACTTTATGTTCGAGATTTGAAGCTAAGACAATGCCACTGGGAAAGGATAAAAATGTTGGTAAAATATATAAAGAATGGCTTATGAAAATTTATTCAGTAATCTTGTCCTTTTTCCGGGTTTGAGAATCCTTCAAGCGAAAGTAAAACCAACTTCTAATAAATAATTCTTATCTGAGCGATAATATTTACCAAAAATCCTTATTTACTTGAACTTTGAAGGAAAATATTAATTAAATACTACATTACACTAACTTATACATAAATAAATTTTATATAATATTTTTTATTTGTTTCAATTACGTCAGAATTATCACTTGAATAATCTACTTTATCTCTCAGAGCGAACACAAGTACAACTAAATATCTAATTACTAACAGGCTGTCTACATTTCAAAAGCAAATATTTATAAATTGCGTTAATGAAATTTCAGTTCACTTTGAAAGCTTAAAAACTATTGAATGTACAAATTGAAACAGTTCGAACGAATCTTGAAATTAAAAATTTGTAGTAACTCACTACAAGTGCATTACGTCGATTTAAATCGTGGTACGAAAAGAGTAATTAGCTGTTCCCGCAACTTCATCCACGTAGAATTTTATGTAAAAAAACAGTTATTAATAAAATCCTCTGAATATATTATGTACTTATCTAATTTTCTCTTGTATTTTGATCTAGTCGTCATTAAAGTTACAATAACTTTTAATAGAGTGAACCGATGTTAAATAAAACCAAAACTACCAGATTAGGCCCCCCGGCAACGGCTCAAGCTTAGGTCCGTTCCTTCGGCGTGGAGTCCTTGAGTACGCGATACAGTGACACAAAACCTTACATCACTGCTACATCACACACATCACCTATACACACGTGCACGCTACACGCTTATACGCTGTTTTTCTTTTTCAGAGAAATAAACGACAAAGAGTTCTATCATTATTTTTCTTATCCTGTCCTATATAGTTTAGAGGATTTTTTCCGACACAAAATACATATAGGAGTTGTTGAGGCACGCATGCTTGGTACACATGCTTGGTACACATGCATGTTTCAATAACTCATGTACGTATATCTAGATAGCTTAGCTTAGGTTAGTGCAGATAGGTCGCGATTTTTGCACAAAACAGGCGACAGCCCAAGCCGAGGTGTGCCGTGCACCATTGAGTTAGTCGCCCAAACATCCCAAATCGGCTGAGTGCCTTCAGCGCTCGCCTCAATAATTCGGTGAAGCTGTAAAGAGCTTTCCAGGTCAACAGCGTTTTCATTTCGAAAAAAAAAAAAAAACAAAACTAAATGTTACTCGAGGATATAATTTATGATTTTCTGGAAGTGACTTGAATGATGCGTGTTCAAAAAGACAGACCGACATTTCTAAAAAGAAAATGTATTCTAGGCGTATGTAATTCCTAGATATCTGTAACAATTTTTTTGCAAAAATCTGAAAAATAGAGTCACGTTAGACATACATTCTTATTATTTGTGTAAATACTCATCTCAAACATGTGACCTCTTAATTCAGTATTCGGGTTTACAAGACTTATCGTCCATAATAAAGAATAATGTATACTTGCTGATCACGACATCTCTCGAAAGGACAATTAGAACTGTTGATCTAATAAGGAACCTATTTTATTCGAAGACTCAGGGCAGAATATTAAACATGAATGGTTAATATTGTTACTTGTATATTAAGTTTCAATGGTAGATTCTACAATCTTTCAATGGAAAGAAATACATGTTAAACACATTGAATATATAGTGTACAAATTACGGCAAGCATTTTTATAAATTTGTCATAAATTTAGTTTAGACTTCAAAGAGTTTATTACTAGGTTTTGATCACAGCTAGGTTTGCGTTAATTTACAAGAATATTAACAAAATGTATGAAATCATATTAGCTGTTGTTAGAAATCGTAATATATACATAATCTTATTTATTTGTTTCGCAATCCAAAAGCATATATGATGCTATCAATAAAATAACGTACAATAAATAAAATTTGAAGCCAAAACAGTATTTTTCAATAATAACAAATGGGTACGCCATTTATTTTTTAAAAACATTTGCATACAATATAGTGTTCTATAGAAATATTAAAGGTTTGAAAAAAAAAAAAATACATAGTTGCACCAAAACTATCACGAAAAAAAAATTTTTTTTCTACTAATTTAAGCTATATACCGCTTAATATCTTTATTTTAAATCTATTAGTAGTCAAATACATTAGAAATTTCAATTAACCGGTTAAGTTAATCGTAAGAATTTTCATTGTTCCCTTTTTTTATATTTGGTTTATCTCGAAAATCAGTCAAATTAGAGATCTGAAAATTTCAGGATCTCATTATGTTATTAGTGCTTACATATACGTTAGGTACCGTTTAAATACACTTCTGAAGCCGATTCACTATACTTACAACCTATGGCCTATAATACCCAGTTTCTTGCCATTTAGTACTTTTAATATTTCTATAGTATATATGAATATATTAATTATCTTTTAATATATGTGTATACATAAATATTTAGTACAATCTTCAGTATATGAAGCATGTAATTGTCTATAAAAATATTTTATAGGGTGTTCAAAAAAGGCCGAACCAAAACCCTACTTACTACGCATTGTTATAAAACTTCTTCGAACCTAAATCTACTATCAAGACCCACCACCTACATATAATACAAATAATTACTACAAAATAGATTTATAGTACATGATACCATAATATCAGATAGGCTTACCGAAGTGGCTACAATAGCTTGCCACTTGAGAGAGCATAGAATTTAGTCAACCGTTAATACCTTAAAACAATTGGACTGGTCTCCGTTGAAATTTATCAAGATATTAAAGACTATGTATCCTACAATTGCGACAAATACGGACGGTTTAATTAATTAAATATCATTGACTATTTTCATTTAGTAAATGGTTAATAATACCTTGCTTAATATCATCAATGTCAATATTGATTTGTTTGATACCTTTTGAGGCTGTTTTTATTCAACAAATCACCATAAAATTTTGCACACATATTAAAGGTATAATAGAAAATGACATGAATACCTTTAAAAATATTGTATTACGGAAAGATGGCTTAAATTTACAATAACATGAGTAAACCCATCATACCACGAAAAATATTTTTACGCTGTCTATTTAATTTAAATTATTGTTAGGTAGGGTCAAGTTGTATTCTATTTAGATTTTATGTCTTAACTAGTTGGCCCGGCGTACGTTGTCCCTCCGGAACAATAGAAAAAGTTGACAAATCATATACCTAAACCTTCCTGAACGATTTCATGAATCATTTTATTTTTTTTTTTATTTTATTTTTTTATTGAAGCACGATAAAGTGACTGTACTATGCCTGATGGTAAGCATAGTACAATCCAGAAACATCGACAATCACCGATAGACAGATTATCCATCGCCGGTCGCCGCTGTCATGCCGGCCATAATGACGAAAGTCACCCAGTACTGGATATGCACAGGCTGATCCCGAAACGCGACACGCAGAAGCGAGTCACTATGATGTGCTTTTTCGCCATATACATGGTGGTTGCGACCCAATTGGGCTGTAAAACGCTACCACCCCGCTATCGCCATTGCCTCGTTCGTTGATCAGCAGGGTGCACCACGTGCAGGTGAGGTTGGCTTGGGTGTCTCAAGTCTTAAGATGTTACTCGACACCCCTTACACCCCAAATTAATTACTACTAGATTATCTACTAGAGACCGCGTGAAAACGCGTTTAGTAGTTTTAGAATTTATCGCGAACAAACAGACAGACGAAGTAGATGAATTTGTTTTATATGGTAGTGATTTATCTCAGTTAAAGTCACAGATATTAGTTGAATAGAATTCTCATTATAAAACAGAAAGTTTAAAACGCACATGAAAAAACATAGTCGTCTAAGGTTTGCCAATGATACAAAGAGAGGTTTATGAATAGCTTGAATGACGTGGAAAGGCGAGTCATGGCCGCTAGACAATTCTCTTGCTATAACTGAAATAGACACGGAATTGAATTTATCTAGATATATTCGTCTCAATCTGTTCGATGTGACAGATATTTTTAATTTATTACTCTACCGTCTATTCTATATTTTTCTAATACTTTATCTGTCACACTATAATACATTTTATACAAAGAGCAAAGTTTATATTGACACGACTGCCACTGCAAATTATATTTACATAACAAAGAGTTCTAAAATAATAAAGTACTCTACGAGAACCTAGAATAATTAGGCCGACTAAGCCTCCCACGACCCGATTAGGCCTCTCATGGCAGCGGCTCAAGCCTAGGTTCGATCCCTCGGTAAGGAGCCCTTGAGTGCGTTGCTTACGCGATACGGTGACACACAAATATACATCACTGCTACAACACTACACAATTGCCCCCACACACGTGCACGCCGACATGCTTACACATGAAAGTGGAAGGGTTTACTCTTTTTTCCCTTATCGAACTGAAAAACTCTCAATTTTCCAATAATAAATATATGGAGGAGTTGTTGAGGCGTGTATGCTTGGTACACATATACGTTTCAACAACTCATACATATATGAATAGTTGGCTAGGTTGGCTAAGATAGATCGCGTTTTTGCATGCAACAAGCAACAGCCAAGCCAAGGTGTGCCGTGCATCCTTGAGCTGGTTGCCAAAATAAAATCGGCTGAGTGCCTTAAGCGCTCGCCTTAGTAGTCCGGTGAAGCTGTTAAGAGCTTGCTAGGTCAATAGCGTAGTCGCTTCGAAAAAAAAACATAGAATAATAATTATATGATAAATTTTAATTATTGTTTCATTTGAAGAATTGTTTTTAAGTAATTGTCGTTTCATTCACGTATTATATTAATGGAATACTTAATTTAAACTACTTCTTAATTTATATAGCAGTTGATCATATGATGACGTCGTGTGACTTGAAGACCGAAACACTCGTCTAACTTCGGCTTTGTGTAGCGGTCTCTTTGTCAATTGCATTCGTTTCGCTGTGTGATAGAGAGAACGCTTTACAAAACCGAAGCGTGCCGATCTTAGCCGAGCATCTCATTCTTATGCCCGATGTGCCAAATCAAATATTAGGTAATGTACTTAGGTACATATTAAAGTGTTGCATTTATATTAAGGTATTTTGAAATATCTTTTTAACTTATTTTATATAAATATGAAATTATGTTTTAAATCGATTTAATGAACTAATGTCGAACATTTTTGGATAGGATGTTACTAAATAATTAAAAAGCTTATTTTTTAGTGAGTGATATATCGCGTAACATTTAAATAAAATTATAAAAAAGTAAAATTGAATAAAAAAAAGTTTATTGTTTATCCGGCTTTTTCTTCAAAACGACGCAATCAATTTTCATAAGATTTTTAATTCAGATAGTGCGCTTTTCGGAATATTATCCGGGTTTTATTACGTTTGTTTATAAATTCAAATAGAAATAATAAAATTTAATCTAAGTAATTAAAAACGATAAAAGTATTGTAGAAGTAAGCAATAATGATAAAGTTATAAGTAAAAATTAAAAACCAGCAATTAATTCAGATAAAACATTTTACTTTCTTGAAAAGATAAAAACATTTTCACGACTTGTAGTTTATGCATATAATATTTAGTATAGTAAATATATAACTTGTTAGTTAATCAATGGTACAAGATAGGATAAAATGTGATAATTACGAACATTACGGCATAGCATCATGGCATCACATCATAGTACATGTTACAAGCACTTCAAAATTTTCTATAGAATTGTTTATAAGAAACAAATGTAAATTCTTATGAATTCTCTGAGTTAAAATCTAACCGAACCCGAGAAAGACCCGAAAATTGAAGGCTAAAATGCTTCTAATTTTATACAAGCGTTTCCTGTTCCGGTTACATGAGCTCCAATTTATCATGAACCGCAACTTGACATGGGAAAAGTTGATAACTCTTTACAAAGGAATCGTAGCAATTAGTCAGAAAACGTTTCGTCAATAATTGACGCAATTAGTCAGAAAGTGATTCAAAGGAAGAATATGTATTTATTAACGTTTTCTTTTTCTGTGATTTACGTTTTCTTTATTGCTACTTGGTTTTCACACATTTGTGATTATAGGTTGTTATTTTAACTCTGAGATTCATATGAAGTAGGAAATTTGTAATATATAAAAAAATATTTAAAAACCTAAAATAATATGTATATGTATCTACTACAACAAAAATGAGCTTCTATTTTTTTTATTTAAAGAGTTTACGTTTAATATTTTATAAAAAAAAAACCCCTAAATATTTTACAAACAAAAAAAAGGAATGAAACAAAATAATAAATATAAATTTTGATACTTTATTATGTAACACTTACCAGATTAAATAATCCGTAGAAAATATAAATCAGGACACGCACATAAATATCACAAATTCTATAACTTAACGAAGCCTCGATGTTCCAGATACGAAAGTTTAGAGCGAGGACGCGTAACGTACTCCTCTCTTAAAAGCAGTCTGACAACTGAACCCTAAAACGTGGGGCGTTGATTCCGAAAACAAGCGGGGAGTGGATACTACAACGGGACAGCAAAGGGTCGCATTTAATGGAGAGTCAAGGTAATATAAATAATTTAGGGCAAAACCTCCACGGTAAGAGGATTTTCTATGATTTTTTTTGTACGCCAACGGTCACAGAAAACCGTAGAATAATCCGTTCCACGTCCATGTTTTAAGTGCGTCGCTTTAAGCGTACCGAATTGTACAAAAAGAATTTACAAGCGCTTTAAGTGATCAAAAGTTAAATAAATAATGCGAACCGAATAAAAGAAAAGTTGGACAGCGCTGCAGCAGCTATAAAGAGCAATGCGAACAGTTGTGGTAAGATCATTTGCTTTCAGTTCGGAACTATGCTTCTTTCTAACAACTTTCTTGAACTCAGCAATAAAAACATTTTGTTCTTTGTTTGGGTTAACTAGTAACCGCATATAAGTGAGTCGGTTATATTTTATAAATTCGCTTAGGCGTTAAACGGTGTTGTCGGCCATATTGTTTTTAAGATTTATTCAAATTTAGAATACTAGCAACCACTACAATTACAGTATACATTCAAAAACACATTTAATATTATGATTATTGAAACAAAATTCAGTAAATTATATTTCAATATTCTTGATTATATTTGCTATTTGGTTTTAATAAGTTAATTTGAGTTTTTATAGATGAATTCATTTTAAATTTTTTTGTTTATTCTTTTTATATATTTTTTTTTCTGTTTTCAAATGTTTATTAATATCTTTGTATATAAATTACTTCTGTATGTGTGTATGTCACTGAACTCCTCATAAACGGCTGGACCGATTTTAATGAAACTTTGTGTGATTGTTCCAGTGGTTCTGAGAATGGTTTAAATTCAATTGGACCCGTTAGGTGGTGCTAAGGTTGACTTTTAGGATTTTTTATTATCTAGACAGGATAACGTCTCCGGGACCGCTAGTTAATATAATTTTCCAATGTTATTAATATAGTTGTATCAATGTGGTAGAGCGTTTTGATTCTAGTATTCTTCTTCATACTATTATTATATTATTCATGGGACTGTCGATTGTTGCAATGTCTTCAGTTGTAAATAAATAAATATAAAATTAAATAAGAATAAAGGCTATATGTGAAATATATGAGTGTTCAGTAAGCTGCAAGGAATTTATTTTAAGCTATCGATACATTTCACTGCATTTACCTACGAAGAACACGAATCTATATATATACATATAATAAGAATGTAAATCTATCGTGTCTGTACATTTTAGATTTTTGTACAAAAAAAAAATAGTTACCGGTCTAGGAATAAGTAATAAAATGTATTCGGTAATTTTTAGAAATCTGTCTGTTTGTATGAATACTCATCACTGCTAAAGTACTGTATTAATGATAAAACCTTACCAAGAAAACCATAAAGCATATTTTCGATTAATATTCAGTCTTTGTTTCATTAAAATCGGTTAGGTCTATCAAAAGTTATTGTAATTTTAAAGACTACGCGAGAGCGAGGACAGAAAAGTGGATAAGCAAATGAATTTGATAAATTCAGATAGTGCAATTAATTACTGTTTCTTATATTAAATTCCACGAGGACGAAGTCGAGGGCACATCTAGTTAAGAATAAAACGGTTTTATGGAAGCATGTAATTTTTTTCTTTTTATTTCCTAAGTTGGTTTTATGTTAAGAGTATAGTTTCAGAAATATTCATCGGTAAATGTTGTAAGTATTTAAATTTCGTTCTAAAGAAGGTATCTAGCTCCACAATAAGGGATCAATCCCTTGACTTTTGCCTGCCATGATTTGAACTGATAGTGAATATCTTTTGTAGGTGGTAGAGTTACGAGGAAGCTATAACTGGTTTCAGCATGAATGGGTTAGTTCTTCCAGGGTAGTACCACGCGACCCACAGAAATTAACTTTTTTTCCCTTGATCTGACTACGCTATTGACCTAGCAAGGTCTTAACAGCTTCATTGGACTACTAAGAAAACCGACGTGAAGTAATAGTGCTTGCATTGTTGCGTTTCGTTCGGTTAGTGAGAGCGCCGGATATCCACCTCCCTCCTCCTTTCACCACCCCTTCCCCCAAACACTGGATAGCAACGCATTTACGATTCTTCTGGTGTTGCAAGTGTCTATGGACGGTGGTGATCACTTAACATCAGGTGACCCATCTGTTTGTTTGCCTCCTATAATATAAAAAAAAAAACATAACCGATTTTTATTTTTAGAATAACTGATACCAAACGGTATAGACTTACACTTGACAATGGTAATAGTCAAATATGGTTAATAGTGAGAGCTAGTTTCCAAAATAAATTCCACATATATTTGTACGTTCCCTCTTAGTTTTATGTGAAAGAATATCCATACAATAATATAATTTTTTATGGTTACAGTAGTTTTGAACATTATTTCTTAAGGCGAAGTTTTCCCGACCTCATATTATCTACATATAGTAAATAGAAATGCAGTAATATCACTAGCAAAACAATAAATAGGATATCCCCTTAATGTTTTATATCACGTAGTAACAATAAAAATAATGTAACATGCAAAATATTACATCAATCGATAAATATCTATATATTTATATCGGCGATATAGTTTATTTATATAGGTATAGTTTAACATCAGGGGAGTCGCAAGTGCGTTACCAGCTTGTGTATGGGGGATGGGGAGAGGAGAGGGGGAGGAGAGAGGCAAGAGGAGGCCGGAAATCGTCTAAATATGCCTCATTATGTCGCAAAAGTTGAGTCGTGAGATGGTTTATAAATGGACGTCCTATCTAATATTCTCCCATCACCCATCTCTATCATCCGATATCTTCTAAATGTACCGTGAAAAAGAAACAAAAAGTGTTTACTGAATGACTCGTGTAGTGATTTTATACCATTTAATATTATTTTAACCCTACTAGCAATGCGGTATAGTTGCGGCAAAGTTATTTCGCTTCAAACATGAAACCGTATTAGTCTGTATACAGTTTTCGTGTATATATTGCAATAGGACCTTTTCGTTTCTTATTTTAATTAACACGTTGCCTCGGTTTATTGTGTCAAGTTTAAAAGTATGTTATTCAATGCTTTTATGTTGGCCAAGGGAACTTGAAATAATACCTCGAGGCGCAACAAAACACAAAAGATTTGTAAGGCAGTTTATTATAACATGACTTGACCACGTGTATACTTTTATGATAATGTAACCTTTGATGAGAATAATAATGATATGAACTTGGATCTAAATAATCACTTTCATAGAAATAAAGCATCGTTTTTTTTTTCCGAACTGACTACGCTATTGACCTAATAAGGTCTTAACAGCTTCACCGGACTACTAAGGCGAGCACTTAAGGCACTCAGCCGATTTTATTTTGGCAACCAGCTCAAGGTTGCACGGCACATCTCGGCTTGGCTGTTGCCTGTTGCATGCAAAATGGCGACCTATCTTAGCTAATTATTCATATATGTATGAGTTCTTGAAACGTATATGTGTACCAAGCATATACGCCTCAGCAACTCCTCCATATATATATATTATCGAAGGAAAGAAAGCGTCGATATTGGTGAAACTTAATAGTCGAATGACAATAGAAAAAAAATCTTGTATCATAAGAATATGTTTCAAAATCAAAATAAAAATACTTTATTACATTTGGACTCTGAGAAGACACTTTTGAACTTCCAAACTACCACTGGTACGGTAAATAACCCAGTCAACGAAAATAACTCGATTTGTTCCATGATACGTATTTTTACACACATAGATTTGTTTTTAGTGAATAAAATGAGGCGTCATTTCCAGAGATCACCATCGTCCACATAAAGTAGAGTTAACATATAGTCAGTGGGGGATGTGCAGTCTGGCTGTCCTAGGCCCCAGGCCATATAGTAAGTACTAGCCAACCCTGTGTCAGTGAATTGTTTGTCACGATAGGCCGCCCCTAATATCTGGCCGCCCTAGGGCAAATCCACCACTGCTTATAGTAGCGTTTACACATTAAAAACCGCTTGACATTGTGCTTGATCCCACTACCTGGTAAATCGGTAATGTGTTTTGGGACGTTTTTTTATAAAACCAAACACTTCTACCTAAAAAACTGTTTGCGGTTTTAGTGTGCCTGACATATGGAATAACGATTTGCCATTGTTAAAGACATATTAGGAGTGATATATGCATTTTACCATTTTAACTAAGTATATAAGATTATCTACGCGAAGCCATAAAGTAAAAAATATACGACATACAAAAACCACCTATCTATTTATGATCAAAATTATAACCAAACGTAACAACTTATTATATTTTATGACAAAGAGAAAATGCTGTTACTAACTACACTAAACTACCGTTTAGTTTTGGTATGAAATGTAGGAATGCTAAAGCATCGGAGGATCATCATCATTGTAAAAACGATTTGTTTGAAACACAGAATAAATATTATAGTGTACATTATTTTGCATTCTGGCTGAAATAGATTGGCCGCTATGACGTCTCACTGTGACAAAGAAACGTTTGATTGTATTTGTACGAGCTGTACTTGAAAGAGTTATATCTGAAACAAGTAATAGGGAGAGAGAGAGACCAAAATATTAATGGCTAAAACGATGATGGATTTCCGCAAAGACGCCTTTCTTCAATCCAATAAAAACATAATATTTATTTTATGAGATTTTTACAGAAAGAAAAAACAAATCCCTTTTTTTATTATTTTGAACGAGTCAAATGAACAGGTAAGTCACCTGATGTTAAGTGATCATCAACGTCCATAGACACTAGCAACACCAGGGGAGTCACAAATGCCAGCGTGTGTATTTGGGAGAGTGGAGGGGAAGGAAAAGAGAAGAGAGGAAAACGAAGGTGGGCTTCCGGCGCTCTCACTGACCGAACGAAACACAGCAATGCAAGCACAGTTACTTCATGCCGGTTTTCTGTGGGTTGGGTGGTACTACCCCGGGCGAGCTGACCCATTCATGCTGAAATTAGTAGTAGCTTTGGCGTGGCTCTACCACCTACCAAAATTTTTATTTGAAATATTAGTATATAATACATACTACGTAATTAATTTTTATTTTCCATAAGTACCTTAATTGATTTTTATATCCAAAGATTTAATCACCTAATATAAAATATCTAACCCTGAGTTTCGTCTTTGGTAAATTTAAATTTAAATAAGGTTTCAAAGGTCACGCTTAAAGGCTAGGTCAAGTTGGAATCCATATTATTTTTTCATCGAATATAATCTCGCAATTCGGAAGCGAAAGGGTTGCTAAACTACATATCTATAGAAAGATAGTGCTAACTAGGGAATTGTTAAGAGTTGTTAACATACCTACTAAATTTATTTTCTAAGTTTTTTTAAACTACTCCTTTATTTACAGTTCTCACGAGATTTGTATACGGCGCGCAGTAGTCAATGCACGGACAACTCAACGTTCTGCAGGGCAGCTATTGGAATTTCGAAGAGTTGTAACTACTAAACTCTTAACCTTTGTGAATTATATTAGCGTTCTTTAACGTGAGAAAATCCCTTATGGATACGCCAACCTCCCGGAAGAGAGGGTGGGTTATGTTCGACTCGTACATACTAAAACCCCATGGTGTACCAACAGACCGTAGTCGTAAGCTAAACTACCTTATAGAGCTTATACACACCAGCTGCCTCCCCTCGTCCACCGGACCTCTGCATTGAAGAGATGGGCCGCTCGGTTCATCCCCTCCGGTCCGGCTACGATGGCGAAACAAGTGGGGTAAAGAGGCGCCTCCTCCCGCCGGTCCTCCGTTGAAGGAGAGGGCCACTTAGAGGGTCTACCCCGCGGCCTTCTCCACCGCTTCCTTCTGCGAGATGATCTGGCCGAAACCACACTCGGCAGCCGCCTACCTAGTTTGGCGGAAGCGCAATACGTTACAAGTATGTCGCCGTCATGCGTAACACAAGCCCATAAGTTCTTCGGCTATCAAAAATCGGACAACGCGACTAAAATTTCACTTCAAAAAATCACAGTCAATCTAACGGGTGTTAAATTAAGTAATCTCCAATGTATTAATACTATTATACCAATATTCGTTTTATGTACATAGATTTTACTTAGGTACAATAACTCAGACTTGGTATTACCCACACTGTAGTATATACATATATGCAATCATAGTGAAGATCAAATGGATCAAAATAATCAAGACGCCTAATAAAGGCCCTAAGCTAACATCAAGTTGATTGGAGTCCGATATCTAGCTCCGGGCTTGACCGATTTATCAAAACAAGTGTAGAAGGGATCTCGGGCTTCTTTCTATTTACCTCCGGCTGCTAATGAAACAACATCCGAAATCTTTTCCTATTTTAATTTATTTTACCACGACCATAGGAAAGAGTAAGTATGTAAATCTATTTCATGGAAACTGCGGCGTCGAAAGAGATTTGTTTAAACTTTTTTATTCTACATATTCCCACGGTCACACCCATGCATTATAGTCAGGTTTGAACGTAATCCTAGCTAATATTAGAAATGCGTAAGTGATTTTGTTTACTTATTTGTTACGGTTTCAAACAATAACTATTGAACTGATGATCATGAAATTTTGCATACCCGTTGTGAGGAGTACCTATAGAAAAGTATATTTTAATAGAGAAAAACAGTAATGTTCTCGTGTTACGTTCAATCTACATTAAAGCGAGGACAACCGCGGACAAAATCTAGTTATATATATTATCTAATAACTGATACAGGAAAAAAAGATAGTATTTTTTTACAATTCATGCATATGAATTCCACATGGTCACATTTTTTTATACCATTATAAATATTTCGTTCCATTTTCATACAACACGTTTTATAATGGTCGTTAACTTGAAAAAAATTACAATACTTATAAATCTTAATCGTCTTTACAAAACTGAAACTTTTTTCTATCGCTTAATTTTTTTCGTCCATCTATTGCATGTCGTATTACAGCCGGCCGCAGAGTAGTGATAAAGTGAAAGGCACTCGACAAAGCAGCCAAGGCCAATATGGCGGTGCCCAAAGCTCAATTCAAAATTATTCAAAGACGAAGTAAATATTGTGCTCAGTTTTTAACATGCATCTATCTTTTTTTTTCGAAATGAAGACGCTATTAACCTGGAAAGGAGCTTCACTGAACTATTTAGGCGAGCGCTGAAGGCATTCAGCCGATTTGGGACGTTTGGGCGACCAACTCAAGGGTGCACGGCATACCTCGGCTTGGGCTGTTGCCTGTTTTGTGCAAAAATTGCGACCTATCTGAACTAACCTAAGTTAAGCTATCTAGATATACGTATATAAGTTACTGAAACATGCATGTGTACCAAGCATACGTGCCTCAACAACTCCTATATGTATTTAGTGTCGGAAAAATTCCTCTAAACTATATAGGATAGGATAGGAAAAAATAAAGGTAGAACTCTTTGTCGTTTATTTCTCTGAAAAAGAAAAACAGCGTGTGTGCGTGTAGGCGTGCACGTGTGTATAGGTGATGTATGTGATGTTGTAGCAGTGATGTAAGGTTTTGTGATACTGTGTCGCGTGAACAGCGTACTCCACGGCTCTACACCGAGGGAACGGACCTAGGGAGGCCTAATCTGGTGTGCGGGAGCGAAATTTATCCCTAAGCGAAATTTACCACCAGCGAAATTTACCCCCAACGTGCATCTATCATCTGAATGATTGTATTAATTATGTATTTATTCCTTACTATCAATATGCAGATAGAAATTAAAATGTATCGTTGGCTACCTTTTCTTTTATAACTATATTAAGTCGAGATTAAAAATGCGATTTTAATACTTTAAATCAAATAATTTCCCGCAAATTTTCAACTAAATGCTTATGATCCGAAAAAATATTACTTGCATCGAGGTTGAATGAAATCCCTTTTTTAAACAAGCATGTACCCTCAATAGTAAACTAACAAATAATAAGGACGGTGTGAGTACCGCTCATTCTAAGAATCTCGAAGCAAAGGACAGAAAACACATTTCTTTAGTAAACATAATACAGAGCGCGAGTCGTACTCGTGCTTGGCTAACTTTTTTACTCGGCGAATACAAGATAAATCAGTGACTCGTACATAGTTATTGCAAAGAGAAGTAGCTTTTAATGATATTTTTCTTGAAATAATTATATTGTTTTTTTTTTCGAAATGACTACGCTATTAACCCAGCAAGGTCTTAACAGCTTCACGGACTACTAAGGCGAGCGCTTATGGCACACGGCATTTTTCCAGGTACATCATTTGAAGAAATTTTAACTGCGACAGCATACTAGAAAAATATTTTTTTTTTTTTCGAAATGTAAACCCTGTCGACCTGGAAAGGTATTCACAGCTTCGCCGAACTATAAGAGTACTATTTCTTAGATTTACTCTAATATATTCAAAATATACTTTCCGGGTACAAAATATAATTAAAATTAGCCGAGATGAAATTAGATTTTAATAAGTTTACATTTTTTTTAAGGCTTATCAATTTCTGAACGACGTAAATAATTTTTCGTGCACAAAAAGTCACAATAATTGATTGATATAAAATAAAAACTGAAATCTTTTATTTATCATGTCTTCAAATATTATTAATAATTTTTGTACTCAGAAAATGTCATAAAATTATGTCAATATATTTTTGAATTAAATCAAGGCATTAAAAGGACAGAGGAATATTTTTTTAAAAGATCATTTTAAAGTTCCAGAAAACTTTAAAAATAAAAATGTACAAACAGAACTACAAATAACTTAATATAAAAATAAATTTAAAAGCAAGCCAGGTGTTATGCGAGTTACAATAAAGTAAATGGAGTTGGAGTAATCCAATCCAATATATTATAGGCGAGTGATAAGTTGATTTGATTATATTTTATCTCTAATTTATCATGATGGTATTGAATTAGATTTACCCTCAAACATTACGAGTTCGTTATATTACAGATTTGTAAAGTGAATAGATAAAAACTATCATCAACTTGGGAGTTATTTCTAAAATCTATTCATATAATATAATATAATATATATATATATATATAGTAAATAGTAAAGGCAAGAAATTGAATATTTTAGCTAAATTGGAACTAGTGGGAAACTCGTATTTTTATATAAAGAAGTTACTTCATGCACGATCATTTAATTTCAATTTAGACATAGCTTGCATCACGGTGACTAAGCAACTAATATTCATACATTTTACAGGTACGCGCTTAGCCACAATCTCACCTGATGGTAAGTGACGATGAAGCCGACCATGAATCGCGCTTACCTGACAAGTGCCTATTCACTCTACTCTTAAACACTCCCAAGTTGTATGATGACGGGAAGATAGACGCAGGGAGAGAATTCCAGACCTTAACAGTACGTAGAATAAATTTGGAAGAAAATCGCTTTGTACGAATCCCAGGAAATCAACTACATAAGGGTGCAAATCCTCACGGCGTTTGGTCGTCCTGTGATGAAATGTGGGTGGTGGAATTATATCGTGTAATTCCTGTGCACACTCTCCGAAGTGTAACCTATAAAACACTGAAACAATCCAGTAGTGTGTAGCCAGTCTTGTAGTCCGGTGAAGCTGTAAAGGTATTTCTACGCCAATAACTTCGTCATTTCGAAAAATAATAGTGTGGGTCCATTCAAGTATTAAAAAAGCATTGAAGAGCTAATCTTTGATTGTCTTATTTTTGATAACACGAAGATTGGGGATCTGAATATGTAGGTCCGAAATGTGAGACACGTGCTCTTATTCATTAGACAACCATTACCTTAATAATGAACCAATATAAGTTAATTCCTCTACAGACAATAAATTCTTTAATTTCTAGAAATCAACGAGGATCGACGAGAAATCAACCAGAACAGATTAAAATTACTTACATAAATAGTTACGTAAGCATGATAAGAGTATTTGCTTTTTTTTTTACTGACCAAGGAGAGGAGCGACCAGAAATTGAACTGCCCCTGTAGTAAGTAGAACACTGAGATAACCGGCAAAGTTCAATTAATACATAACATAATGACTTTTTTTTTAACACAATCGTTGTTTTGTGATAGAGAATATTTTACAAAACCGCAGCAAGTCGATCAACTAAGCGTCTCGGTCTTTTTTATTTTATTATTTTTTTAATTCAAATTTTTTTTTATATCATAGGATGCAAACGAACAGATGGGTCACCTGATGTTAGGTGATCACCATCGTCCATAGACACTTGCAACAACCAGGGGAGTCACAAGTGCGT
>JACEII010000097.1:211121-237687 GCA_014332785.1 Antheraea mylitta
TACGAAAGTACCCAAACTTATATAAAGCAAGAATTCAATACGGATTTAATTTTCTTGTAATAACACGGGAGATATCTACTGCTTGTCCGGTGTAATCTCATATTAGAGAGAGGATTTATCAAAATCAAAAATACTTTATTCAGTTTAGGCCCTAATAAGGCACTTATGAACGTCAAAAACTAACACCGGTTCGGAAACAACCCAGTCATCGAGAAGAACTGGCATAATATTTAGACTATATTACATACATGACAGAAACTTTAAATGGAAAAAAAATTAATGTATGCACAGAGATGAGTCAATTCCAGACATCACTATCGTTCACATACTGATCCACTCTATAATAGCCTTTTGAGACCAAAACCCGCTTGACATGGCGCTTAAAATCACAATCAGGCAAATCGGTAATATCCTTTGGAATTTTGTTATAGAACCGTACACTATTTCCCAAAAAACTATTACTCGTTTTACTAAGTCTAAAACATATCAGAGTATTACATAGTCTATGTTCCATAGTGGCTAAGCAGTCGTAATAAAATTGAAGTGAGGTAAAATAAAATCGGTAAAAGTGTAAATCGGTACAAGGTCCTTATGATAAAATTATATTAAAAACCAGGATGTGTCGTAAAGATACACAATAGAAATTAAACTGTTCTATTACATGGAAATATATTAATTAAAAAATGCGAACAAAAGCCAACGTAACGCAGTGTTCCCAGACGGTCACTCATCAAACTACTGACCGCGCCCGACGTAGCTTAACTTTTGTGATTGCACGAAGTCTGGTGTTTTCTACAATCTATCTGATACAGTGCTAAGTGGTACAGTGCTAAGGGTTACCACGTTTCGTCGCAGAAAATACCTGTTAGAATTTCAATTTCCATCTCATTGGAAGTGTTACTTACAAAATAAAGGATTTTATATCCTCTTGAAAACCTATGCTGCCCAAACTCTTTGATAAGAGAAGAACACGATACTTTTCTATCTCGTTCTGTAGGTCGCTTCACGTATAACTTCACTACTAGTAAACCCCATCTTATTAGCCTCCACGAGTACAGACCTTCATCAGGTCTGCTTAGATCAACCCGTCTCCGCTTACCCTGAGGATTCAAATACTAAAAGACGGACCACAATTATTAATTGAAATAAAAGACGCAGTTCTCATTTAACCAACTATTTTAACAAGAACAATTGCGGGCAGTAAATGGTTATGAATGTATTTATGTAGTTTTTTACATACTAAAGTTTCGTTTATATTCTGTGGTAATTTATTCTTAAACATTTTTTGTTTTTAACCTATCTAATACCTTTAAACTAACAATTTTTTTATATTATTATATTTTTATATATTCAGGATCTCGGAAACGGCATCATCTATTCCCGTTAAACTTAGTATGTAGGTAATTTCGGGGACGATAAATATATCAAGCTTGATTTTATTCATAGAACACTTTTTAAACTGAGTTTTCCGGCAATGACAAAATATAGGTAAATTTCGCCAGCGCTGTCAAAACAAAAATAGCTCAGATGGAAATCGGTTGCTTCAAAAATCCGTATAACCCCAGTTCGAATCCGAGTGACAGCAGAAGACATATGTAATTTTTTTTTTGTAAAAGAATGTTAATTTTATAAGGCAAACCTAACAGTTTATTATAATTTAAAAATGTTTTTAAAGAACCGAGCTAGGCTCGATCGCCCAGGTACTTTAATTTTAAATTACAAGATTTCTGTTTTTGTTAAAATATTTAGCAATTAAATTTAGATTTTAAATATATTTGTGTAACATTAAAAATACTCTTCTATGCAATTGCTTCTTATTTCGACCAAAATTTCAAATATGCATCTTTCAACACGACTAATAAATCTACCTTCATAGAAAAGTTAGTTTAAAACTTAATCCCGTAATAAACATTCCTAAATCATCGCTATAAAATTACCAACTTAATACATGTTTATATTAAACTCTGCCCCTAATATAAAGTTTAATATTACGTCGAAATAAAGGCGATGAGTCTATGGGAGATTTCTTTTTTCATAATAATCTCTGTATAATATTATATAACTATGGGTCCATGACCCTTGTGTGTTTATATTAGTGCGAATATAAACCTTAAACTTGTTACTTTAAGGTTAAAATTAATTAGTTTGTTATAACTATAGACCAGCTCAATAGGTCTGTATTAGCATAATTTCATAACTAAAGGCTCAAAGAGTTTGTAATAATAATGCACACATATTTTGATATCCTTATGGGACGTTTACATACGTTTGTAATTCATAGTCGGGGGGTATACAAAATAGATGCTTGAGTTTTGTAGGGTCAAAATTTCTTTGTTACACCAATACTGTTTATAATATTTTACTATAAATAATAATATGTTGACGATACATGACATTATTTTAATAGCGATAAATACACATGACAGTCCATTTATTTAGAGTCTCGTTTTGTTTTCATTTTGTGTATAATAACAACCAGGTAGAGTCACGATAAAGCTATTACTGGTTTCAGCATGAAAGGGTCAGTTCACTCGAGGCACTGCGGTGGTCGTCTCACTCCACTCCCTTGCGAGGGCGGACGAGGGAACTGTATCGAGGCGTTTTGCCTCCTTCAGTGGCCTTTCGTCGCGGCCCATGAATATGGGTCGGTCCTTGGATTGTACATTCTGTGCTAGTATGGTGATTGGGCGGGCTACCTTGAGGGTGGCCGGGCATTCTGTCATGCAATCATAGCCATCTAGTTTTGCTGGTAATCCTGTATGAGAGCCCGGCATAATTCAGTAGATTCGGGGTTTCCGTGGCTTCTTTCTTGGATGTCCTGAAGGACACTAAGGATTCTCGCTTTTCTCCCTGGCGGCGCGGCGTGGGCTGCTCTATCCCAGAGGGCCGCGGAGATGTCGTCCGGGTGGGTGCTCATAGGTAGGCCGCGTATTGCGATCTTAAGGTAGCGTTCGTTGGGGGGCGAGTATGAGTACCAACTCACCCCTTGCTCTTCTAGCGAGGAGAGGTACTCTCTGGTAATGCGGTCTTCATCAGGGTTCTGCGGGATAAATCGCACGCAGTTTCCAAACGGTCATGCGTTTGACGTGTGTCCCAGCAAATCCACCAAATGTTGGAAATGCGCGACCCAGTTGGAAAATCGTTCCACGACGATTGGTGGGTAACGTCGCCGATGCACCTTCACGGCTGGTTCCGCAGGTAGCTGCATGTCAGTATAGCCTAACTCTGGTTGATCGGCACTTGCTGGCGATGGCGCTGCGATCGATATGTACGCAGGTTGCTCGCGGGCAACCCTTCGCGACGTAGATGGCGTTGGCGGCACCATCGGGTGTTCGGAGGCGCACTACGGCGTTGCGCTCGCGACAGATGCGTAGATGGGCTGCTCGCGGGCAGCCCTACGTGGCGTAGCTAGCGCTGGCTCGGGTGCGGACGACTGCGCTGCTAGGGGAGCGATATTGGACGCGCGCGAATCTTCTTGCCGCGCGGAGTTTTAGTTTAGCTTGGCCTTCTTGGGATGCGGCGTCGTGGTGATACCCGGTGATGTTGGCTGCGACGATACGGGCGTCGCAGCGGGTGTCGCGAGAGCCTCGACGTCGGGTTCGCTGCACTTGCGGCGCAGCGCTCGACCGAGTGGGCTGTGTTGATCATCCGGGATCGACAGGGACGCGAGAGTACCACAGGCGGCGCTTACGAGCGCAGCCGAGTATCGTTCGGCGATTCTTCTGCCTTCAAACGTGGCCTTCTGGACGCGCAAGTACAGCGCCATCCAGCGGATTATCCCCACCGACAGTGTCCCGGCTAAAATTAACTGGGCGAGAGTGAGAATATCACTCTCGTACACATCTGCCGGTGTTAACGCCACGCCGGTCGGCATCTGTCGCGCATCCGCCGACTCGACGCGAGGCACAGGCACGGGGGTGCAGAGTTCAGGTGTGGAAGCTGGTGTCATCGGACGGGAATCAGCGGAGTCCGAAGGCAGGCTTGTGGTTGTCGGTATCGACGTGGAAGCGTCGATTTGGCCCTGAAAAGGGCCGGTTTTCTTTTTTACCGGGTGGGAAGTGGCTGCAGACTTGCGGTGCATCGTCGCGCAGGACTGGGCGAAAGTCGGACGGAGCGACTCGCGGAGCTCAAGAGACGTCCTCGCGCGCGAGACGACGGAGCACTCTTGCACTCGAGGCAGTACAACCCTCTCACAGAAATACCGACGTGAAGTAACAATGCTTACAATCCCTTCTTCGTCTTTTTCTTCCCCCTCCCACTTCGCCACCAACATAGGCTGGCGACGCACTTGCAACTCCTCTGATGTTGTTGGTGTCTATGGACGGTGGTGATCACTTAATATCAGGTGATCCACGTGTTTGTTTGCCTCCTATGACATAAAAAAAAAAGAAAAGGTCTGCCGGTTCTGCTAGTATTTTTTACATAATTATTCGTATTATGAATTTAACACATATTTGGAATCGAAACAGGTGATTTAATTATTTGTATCTATTTATATAATATCTTTAAACGAGCAATTCTTGTATATTTTTATATTGTTATATATTCAGGATCTCGGTAACGGCGTCAGCTATTTTCGTGAAACTTAGTAGGTAGGTGTTTTCGGGTACGATAAATCTATCTAGCTAGATTTCATTCATATCAAACTTTTCTTTACTGAGTTTTCAGGCAATTAAAAAATATAGCTAGAATATAAAGGTAAATTTCGCCGCCGCTGTCAAAACAAAAATAACTCTGATGGAAATCGGCTGCTTCGAGAATCCGTCTAACCCCTGTTCGAAGCCGAGTGACAGCAAAAGAGATATCTTTCTTTAATATTTTTTTTTTAATATTTTTTTTTAATTTTACAAGGCAAATACACATACAATACATACATACAAATACAAGGCAAGTTTATATTAATTTAAAAATGCTTTTGAAGAACCGAGCTAAGCTCGGTCGCCTAGGTATTTATTCTATATTCTTTCTACTTACTTACAGATTTTATATGGCCTATAAGTATAGATCACCCACAGTAGTGTGACGTATATAATCTTCTCTGCTTACCACTAATCCCCATAATTGTTATCCGATAGCTGTCACAGTGTGCACTGATAACATGTATTTACTCGTCACCTATATAAGCTGGATTTATACATATATATATATTATACATATTATACATACATATATATATTTACGATAATTAACGGACAATATTAGTGTATAATGGAAGGTTTAGACTAGAATGTAGAGAACTGGAAAAACTAATTATTATTTACATTAAATAAGTTGATTCATAAATTACATTATATTAATAAAATAACCATTAAACTCTAACTGAACTAAAATTAATACAATAAGTACGATAAGCAATAAATATTACACCTGAACTGAAGAAATATCTAGATAATTCTAGAATGATTTCCAGACATTACGAACAAACTCGTAGAAATAAATAAAATAGCGCAGTGATTTATCAATTCTCGCGATGTGTGAACAAATACCTACACACGTATTGCAACCTTATCACATCGGCTGATAAGAATAATCAAAAAAATGTATAAGAGACTACTAGTTAAAACTAAAGAATCGATATTGGTTATTAGGCTTTACAAATATATTTTCTATAGGTCGACCTGACTACGCTAATGACCTAGTAAGGTCTTAACAGCTTCACCGAACTACGATCGTCATGCAATAGAGGCAAATGTAAATAATATAGAACAGAAATTTATTTAAAGAGGTTTTTTTTACCTTACGCTTTACTTTAGTAGCTAAATTTTTACGTAGTCCAGTAAAGCTGTTAAGATCTTGCTAGGTCAATAGCATAGTCAGTTCGAAAAAAAATGTATAAAAATAAATGGGATTAAGAGAAAACTATCGAGCTTTTCTACGAAATTTGGGCTTACTTGGAGTGAAGTGAGGCATCAAACCATCGACAGATCGAGGTAGAGAAGCATTGTCTCTCTCTGCCTCATCAGTTTACGGACATAGGATCCCAAGGAAGATCGAACTTGTCTTTTCTCAATATGTCTTCTTTGCCGGCGATTAGTCATGCTATTCTTGTTTCTAAAAATCTCTTTTCTGGTGGCTTACGATTCAAAAGTATTTGCTCAACTAAGGAGTGAGAAAGCTGTATGCGGCCTGCTAGCCACGGTTTGCCGACTATTGGTATATTTGATAGATTTGTAAGCTTATATATATATATATTTTATTCTACAAATAAATATCTTTAGTGTAAATATTACCCTCAAAGATCCGAATATATCGAAGGATCTTCAATACACAAATGAAATGCGCCGACGTGAAGTGTAATTAAAAAAAAATCATTTACAGCAGAGTCTATGCCTAAGAGTCCTAAAGATGATGGTGTGCAAGTATTTCTCAAGTAAACAGAGTATCGGACTGGAAGCCGAGCCGGAGGTTTCTGTTTGTGTTGTTGTCACACAAATATTTAACTCTATATAGGTACTAGTAAAGTATTATATATAGTAATGTATTATATATAGTAACTATTTGTATTTAATTTAAAATATAGTATAAAACTATTCTTTTTTATCTCTCTGCATTTTGGGAATTTTTGGCGGGATTTTGATCTGTCATGCAGTGGACTTTATATTTTATTCATAATCTTGTGTTACTTGACTCTGTACCATGTCAAATTGGTGGTGTTTTATGTAATATAGTTCGTTTATTGTACATAAGTGAAGTGAAGTGAAAATAATACGACGGACCGTGAATTCTGAGTTGCCACAAAAACTCCCTGGAAAGTTTGAACAAGGGAGCCACCACCTTGTTGGAACGTTGAAATAATCGCATGGACTTTACCTGAATATCTCAATCTCCTAACTTGACCTGATAATTTTAAACCTATATTTGACTTGGTCAACTCCCCGCTTGGAGATATTTGAACAATTTTGTTTCATGATTACTTGAAGATTAAGAAGATAAAAAATGTCTAAAATATTGTATATAGGAGGATTTGGCGCGCCTTTACATTAACTTGGACATAAAAGAAAATTGACTAAGGAATACATAAAAACTATCCATATTGACAACTTCAGAATTGGCAAAAGAAACGACTTGGAAATTAAGAAGATAAAAAAGATGGATAAAAGTTTATATATATGTATATAATATAGAAGATTTGGCGCTTATGCCTTTACATTAACTTGGACACAGAACAAATCGGGTGAAAAATACACAAGGACTACATATATTGACAACTTCAGAATTGGCATTATGGATTAATTCCTTCGTCTGTGACGAATATTATTATTACTACTACTCTGTCTGCATTTGAATATACACCGAATATGTATACGCTAAATAAGCCAGTGCTTATTATTAAATTGACCAGTGAAAGGGTTGCTGCTAATTGATAGCGTATGATAGTAGCAATCCATCCGAGTACAGGCACTTCATCGACCTTCTTGTATTCTGATATCTACACAATGATCAAAACGATGGGCGATTGAGTTACTTAATGTGTGCGTTACGTCGCCTAATAAACATTATGTTAATTACGCTAGCATAGTGGTAGGTATTCTCTAAATCTGCCTCACTGGCCATCACCTCCAAGTTTAGAATCTATCCTCGGCACCTGTTGGTATGTTCTGGTAGTTGCAATTAGAGACAGGCCTCTTTAGTTTACCATCATAGAATACGTCATCATCTATCGTCACATGAGATTATGGTCAAATGCCTACATAATGCCTAGCCTATGATATAATATAGGAGCACAGAGTCAATTTAATTAGTATTGAAACATTAATTTAAGTAGTAACGTAAACTTTTTGAAGGTTGTAGGACCACGCTGACGCTATAACTGACTTCAACATGAATGAGTCGGCTCGTGTCCGGGGTAGTACCACCCGATACACAGAAAACCGACGTGAAGTAACAGTGCTTGCAGTGTTGCGTTTCGTTCGGTCAGTGAGAGCGTCGGAGGCCCACCTCCCCCATTCCATTTCCCTCCCTGCCTCCCTCCCTCTTTCCCCTTCTACCTCTCCCTTCCCTACCAACACAAGTTGGCAATGCACTTGCAATCTTGGTGTTGCTATTGTTTGCCGCAGGGGCAGTTTCAGGTCAGTGAGCATGCTCGATCCCTGGCTGCCCCTCCAATGCGGCGGTCGGTACACCGTGGGGTTTTAGTCCGTGCGAATCGGACATAACCTACCCTCTCCCCCGGAAGGGTAGCGTATCCGTTAGGGATTTCCCCACGTTAATAAAAAAAAATAAAAAAAATAAATGGTGTTGCTAGTTTCTATGGACGGTGGTGATCACATAACATCAGATGACCCATCTGTTCGTTTGCCACCTATGACATAAAAAAACGAGAATACACATTATAATTAAATATTATTATTATCTTAAAGGTATTATTTGCTATTACGAAACACGCAAAAAGGTCTGATTGCTCTGTCTGGAAAGATGTGCGCATCTTCGACATTAACTTTACTACTCAATGTCTCCCTAGCGTACATTACGAAATGTGACATGGGTAAAAACATAAATGTCACTTGATATCGATGCCGAAAATCTAAAACGCTAGGTTTGTTTTTTACCGCCTGTAGCTGTATTTTGACAAGGAGACCGATATTTTGTATAAATACACTCATAGACATAATTAGAGAAACGCAATAAAAAGGAGGAATTTAATATGAAAACGGAATTATTTATGCAACATATACTTTAAATATTCATTGAATAGAACTAAATTAATCATACTAAAATCTTCGAAATTAAAGAAAATTGACTAATGGAAATAAAGAAAAATTAGGAGCTCGTATTTTTATTGTTTTTTTTTTAAGTTGACCTAATATTGCATATCATTATAAAAACATTTTTTTATAACAGGAGCAATTAATGTAAATATTTACATTTACAACATTAACAATATGTCCATGAGTTTATAGATTATTTATAAAAAAAAACTCTTTGATAATTTATGTCCGTAATATACAAAGGTAAACAGGAATGAACAAGACGTACGCCATTTTTATTATCTTAAATTATTATTAAATGTGTATATTCTATGATAACAACATATCATACTTATACTCTAGAACTTCTTTAACGTGAAATTAGATGGTTCAACATTATAATGTAATAAGAAAAAAAATATTATATTATCGTCTAATACACTTTCTGATAATTATGTTTTATAAGACCTATAATTTACATTTTTTTCCTGTGTAGTCTTTATTTTCAAGGTAATTGTTGATACAACAGTATATATACAAAAACGTTACACAAACAAAAACATTACGTTGACAAAAAATAAAATGTGTGTGGTGTAAAGATTTAAATTCGAGAACGTTGCAACAAACTAGTTTTTATAAAAATATCTCGATAATGGACCAAGGAACTAGTCCCGCCAAATCGAATAGTCGACAAGGGTCCATACAATGCTATCGCGTGGATGTAATCTGAACCGAGCAGATTAATCTTTATATCGGCTATTGTGAGCGGCGCTGCACGACATTGCTGTGCAGATGTCGAAACGGATTAGTGGTACGCTTTTAATAATAGGGTCCTTTATATAATTTCTGTTGCAATGATTCAGTTTGATAGAGCTGTCGCTTTGGTATGTTTTTAATATATTATTATTTTTTCTTTTAATCATGATTAATATTTAAAATATCGTCTTATTCACAAAGTATTTCGGTAAACTTAAAGAAGTTCCATATAAAGTGCAACTGTTTCATAGAGAAATAACCACAGAAATGAGCTACGCGGAATGCTATTTCGCTATCATAGATATTCACATTGGGTCCTCTCGGTAATGTACGGGTCTCATCGGGTGGTAAACCCGTGTTGAACTCAGAACGCTCCACCACGTCATATGGCCCATTTTCTAACATAAACTTTGCATAGGACGTTCTCCGCTCCAAAAAGTCATACTTTAATACTAAGTAGCCTATACCTATAACCATTTTGAATTCAACTTCAAGAAGCTAAGAAAATCATATGTGCCTAATAGTTACAGAGAATAAGTGACTGCGCTATGTGTTCGGGCATAAATTGGTTGGGGGTGCAAAATTATTTTTGTCACATCGTTTTGTCAATGGACAATCGGAGATGACTGGTTACTTGCGCTTGTACGGCGGCACTTGGTCGGAACCCGCGCTTAAATTCGGATTCACTACATACACAGCGGTCCGGAATTATGTTTTGTGATTTGTATACGAGTTACTTTGGATAACTGGTACTCTCACCATCGGCAACGGCAGCGGCGAAGATATATTATATCAGGTGAGTGAGCTTTTATCCCAATTATAAATAAACACTTTCGGCATACATTTTGGAGGGGTATCTGCCTCCAGCCAATTTATATACAGTCCACTACCTAGGTTAGGTACCCCGATCATTGTGGGTGTGGTGAATGCCACTCCATTATGCCTGATGGTAAGTACAGCACAATCCAAAAAAAAAAACTGGACTATTGCGAGGTCTTTTTGGAATAAACAATGTTACACTTAATTTACCAAAAAAATACAAATACGGTACTTATCCATTACTTATTTGTTCTAGTAGATCTATATTTCGGAATAATAAGTTTATCGTATACTTTGTTTGTTAATATAGGTCATTCCTACGTGAACGGAGGGGGGGGGGGGTTAGGATTAGGAAACCTCTGGATTACCTACTTACCATGTAAGCAGGCAAGAGCAGGGGTTAGGTGGGCGTAGGACCGTGTAGGTAGGTAGGTTTGGTTAGGGTTAGGGATTGTTAGGCCGGGGTTAGGGGGATGCTGGGTAGGTATCCTCTGGCTTGTCTACCTACTCGGGCGGAGGAGGAGTAAACCTCGGTAAAAAATCAATCATTGGGTGGCAGCGGAGCGGATGGCCTCTTTGCTGCCAGCCGTACCCAGAGGGAAAGGGTCGGGGGGCCCGGACTCCTATTGCACGGGTTCGGGGAGCTAGGAGGCAGCCTTACAACTGGGTTGTCTTAGCTGGTTGTAGCGTGGGAAACGCCTGCCGTCGGGGGTGTTGCGGAGTGGAGCGGAATTCCCATAGTGCGGCGTACGTTGACGTGGAGTTTTAGCCGGTTCGAGTCACCGTTTTTGGCCCCACCCCTGCGTGACTCGCACGCGGGCGTGGGCGGCTCAAGTAGGGCTCCCTCCCGGAAACTTTGACAGTCCATGAGGATTTTCTCTTCATGTAAAAAAAAGGTCATTCCTACGTAAATAATATTTTTTAAATACAATATCAATATATTCAGGACTAATATTTACTCACGCTAATATAGATTTAACATATCCGTCGGCAACAGTCATTTTTTCAATGATAGCCTTTTCTGTGCTTCAGACACTACGTATGCAAATTTTCATCATGTTTGGTATAATATTTAAGACGTGAAAGTGCCACAAAGATGTAGGTTGTAGAGCCACGCTGAAGTTATTACTGGTTTCATCATCAATGATTCGGCTCACCCGGGGTAATACCACCCTCTCACAGAAAACTGACGTGAAGTAACAATTCATTTTTGCGTTTCGTTCGGTCAGTGAGAGCACCGGAAGTCAACCTCCCCTCCTCTCAACCCTCTCTCCTTCCCTCCACCTTAACCCCTTCCCCCAAACACAGGCTGGCAACGCCTTTGCGACTGCCCTGGTGTTGCAAGCGTCTTTGGACGACGGTGACCACTTAAAATCAGGTAACCCGTCTGTTCGTTTGTCTTCTATGACAATAAAAAAAAAAACAAATAAATAAACAAACAAACGCACATTCACATTTATAATATTAGTAAGAAAATAAAGTAAATGAAAGTAAATCTATAATAGTCAACTGACTCTACAAAAATAAATAATTATCTGAGAAAATTACCAGGTAAACGTCGAGGCCCCTCTGGGTTCGTCGGATCACTGCCTAATCCGGACATCTGTGCCTCTTACGCGTCCATTTCATCCACGACTTATGGACAGACGCCAAGTCTGGCACTACAGATCAGCAGACTGGGATGGGTTGCGTTCTTTCTTCGCTTCGTACCCATGGAGGCAGGTTTACTTCTCGCTAGATGATTCAGATGCCATCGCAAATAGTCTAACTAACATCATACTCCAAGGAATGGGCTTGTTTATTCGAGCTTCATGATACTATGATGTTCACTTTGGTGGTCATTTGGAAGGCAGATCAAAACTAGCCTCAAAAAAATTAGATGTTCTTAACAGAGCAGGACAGTATTTTACACCTGGTCATCGCCTTCAGCTTTATAAGGTGCAAGTCCGTCCACACATGGTATATTGTTCCCACCTCTGGGCCGGAGCACCTCAATGTCACCTACTTCCTCTTGACCGAATCCAACGTCGAGCGGCTCGAATCATCGGCAACCAGATGCTCTCCTCAAGGCTAGACACTCTGGCGCGTCGTAGGAACGTAGCGCGCTTTGCGTCCTTTACAAGATCTATCACGGAGAATGCTCTGAAGAGCTGTTTGGACTGATACCTGCTGCTAAAGTTCCGTTACAGAACGACTCGTCACGGACTGAAGTTCCATCAGTGTCATCTCGATGGTCGGAAGACGTGCACTGTGCGATTCTTACGTTAGTTTTTTCCGCGTACGACAGTTCTCTGGAATGAACTTCCACCGACAGCGTTTCCGGACGAATAGAATCTGCCATTTTTCAAGAAACGAGCATCTTCCTTTATCAGAGGCCGGCAACGCATTTGTGATTCTTCTAGTTTCGCAGGTGTCCATGGACGGCGGTGATCACTTATCATCAGGTGACCCGCACGTTCATTTGCCACCAATAGTATAAAAAAAGAAAGTAATTTAAAATAAATTCAACGTTTCATTATAAACTGTCGTTCGCATTACAATTCTTATCAACAAAGGCTAATTTTTCAAACTACTATTGTACTATACCATTACAATAGATATAAACGAAACTTAACGCTTATTTAAGGCAAATAAATCATTTTGATAGATACGATGAGCCCGCTCACGTGCAAAACATCGATGCATTATTGTAGCATGCCCTTTATCTGTCTTCGGTACAAGTTGTAAACTATGAGCGATTTCTATTTGGGTACGATAAATTAACTCCACTGTATCTATTGGTAAGGAAATTGCAATCCAAAAGCAAACGGTTGTTGCCGAAAGATATTTTTTATACTCTGTAGGTTTTAGCCTTAGACCAAAATCTCAGCTGATGTTAAATAAGGTTGTAGAATAAGATGGTAAGTACGCTAAGCCTATATCGGACTGAGTCTCAGATACCAATGTCGATACGCAATACATAGCCAGTAAAAGATTTTTAATTTGAGGTTGGTCGCTAGTTAAACGGGTTTAGGAAGAGCCAGCTCAGCAATCGAAGCATCAGCTCAGAAATCTCCAACTCATTTGCAAAGACTGAGCCATTATCGCTTGCATTAATCGCATATGATCCATCATTATACAGTACTGTAATGCCAGCCTGTGGGCATATAGACTGGTAAAATGTGAGAAAAAAAAAGAGCAACTATAATGGGTTAGTCGAGATATTGGATGTGGACCAATATCTCAATCCCTTCAGTTGCAGATATTACATTTAACAAGGGTCATGGTCCAGTAGCTATCGTTCCTACCATTTGGAATATATCGTCTGGTCAACAAACTTCTTAATAATTACTCATAGAAAACGTACAGCTTGAACCGACTTATTTAGAAGTATCAGATATTGCAAAAGAGTTTACTTTAAAAAGTCATTGAATATTGAGAAAATTATTTTTGACAATTCATTCTTTAAGAGGACTCAATTGGCTAAAATTAGAATAGTTCCTAAGCCTCTAAAGCAAATGCAGTAATGATGTATATTTTTAAGTAAAATTCGGTAAAATGGATACTTACTGCTTGGAATACTAATGTAGATCTTTTGTGTATTAAATTTATTACTTGAGGATTTATTTTTCTAAATCAACAAGAAGGTATATTTTTCAGATGGGATTTGAATCATGAAACATATTGATAAACTCAATAAAGTTTATTTAACACTTTAATAACTTTTGAATATTAAAATCCAAGCAAATGACTTTTGTACGTGGGGTTTGGTAAAAGGTATGAACAGAAGATTTTAGTTTTCTTTAATGATTGTTATTTTATGTTTTAAAATATTTAATTTCATATTACTGAGTGTTTCTTTTGATGGTATTAGTAATTCATTCTATAATATAATGTAATAAAAGAAATAAAAATAAAATTAATTGAAGTAATGATAATAAAAGTATTATCGTGTGTAAAATGAACAAACGATGATGAAAATAAAAGGTTCATGTAACCTATTCAATGAGTTACTAATACCATCAAAAGATGCACTCAGTAATATGAAATTAAATATTTTAAAACATAAAATAACAATCATAAAAAAAAAAACTAAAATCTTCTGTTCATACCTTTAACAAACCCCACGTACAAAAGTCACTCGCTTGGAAGAGACGATTCTTTTGTTGGCCCTATATCCCCTATCCATTTTAATCTTATAATAATAACAGCTCACAACATTCCAAGGATTAATTGTGTTATTTTTGTAACAGTTCCTTTATTGAACCACTGGACCATTAATAATATTCTACGTCAATATTTTTTTAAGTGATCTTTTTGTGTAACTCCACACATTGTAGAGGCCGGTTAGCCCACTTTACCAAGTTCACCCTTATTAATAAATACTTGGCTGAGCTCGAAACATTTAGGATAATAGAACGAAGAACAAAAACTTGTTCTAAGTTTTGGGGTTGTTAGCTCCTATAGTAAGTCAAATTCCAATGCATAAGGCAGATTTGGTCGTTTCTGTGTTTACTATATCTGTGGTACATATTAAAACGTTAGCTGGTTCATCAGAAGTTCATCAAAATGTTTTTACAGAGTTATTACAAGGTTGCTCGCATTTATGACGCATGTCTATTTTAATACTCATATGGTCCAGAAAATATTCACAACCTTCGCGTCCTACAAACTTACTATATTAGAGAACACCATGGGTATTATGCAACAATGAAGATTAAAACTTTGATTATTTAATGCCTATGATTAAGTTGTCGCTTCGAAGAATCAAATGAATACAAATAAATACTAATACTTCAATTTCTATTTTTCTTTTCTTGGCTACTAGTTAAGATGGTTATTATGTATATTATAACTTCGTTTCTCATCACCGCAGTAACAAAGTTTGTTATTCTTAGTAACGATAATTTATACTAATATTATAAGGAGGTAAAGTTTGTGAGTTTGCGACTTTTTGAAGTTGAAGGGGGTAATCTCACGAACTACTGGTCCGATATGAAAAATTATTTCAGTGTCATATGGCTCATTTATTGAGGGAGGTTATAGGTTATATATCATTATGTTAAGACAATAGGAGTGGACCACTAATGAATAATGTTTCAAAATTGTTTTTTTTCTGTCTTGAGAGCTTCTGTCTGAATGTTAGCGTTAGCCCAAAGTAACAATTCCACGGGGACAAATTCCGCAGGTAGAGGTTAGTTATTATATACGCTCCGTAAAACTTAACTTTACTACATACTTTTCACATATTAACTTATATATATTCTATATATATTCAATACCTACAGTTCTATACGTGTCTGTTATTACTGACTATAATTACTAGTTTCTATTATAAATATAAATGAGATAATAAGTCGAGACAGCCATAAGCATTGTCGATAGAAATAAAAACTCAAAACAATTGAATAGCTGTGTCCTTTTTATAATTCTTAAATCTATTAGGGTCTGAATTATTTAAATTGTCACAATTTGTATATTCAAATTATTAAGATTAGTCTAGTTTTCCCATCTTTTGACACTTGTAACAATAATTATGATCATATTTATACAGTTTATCAATTAATCAAACGTATGAAGGGCTGCACAAGCTCAAAACAAAATATGAATAACAAATTTATCCAGGCCGCTATACTACGCATAGCTAGTTTAGTGCAAGAGCAATACGTTATGAATATATCAAGATCATCAGTGACGCAAATCCATAAGATTCTTTCCTACCAGAAATCGTTCAACGCGGCTTAAGAAATTCTCACTTCAAGAGACGTGGTTTGTTCCATACTCCATCCATAATCTAATTTTTAATCATTCGTACTTACATTTGAATATCTCTATCCATCGCATTTATACTCACATTAACACGCCGTTAGTAAGAAATGTGAAGCTTAAATATTCAATGTAAAGAATTTGCCTTCTCATTGTAACAATTCCAATAATTTCAAATATCAATTTCTTTAAATAGAATGTCCCGTCTGCAAAAATATTTAATCTATACATCACACGTGCGTGAGTTAACGGTATAAACAACGAGCGCGAACATTTAACCTGCATTACATGATAATAACTCACCGGTTGTGAATTTACTGGATAGATACATGTGATGTGATGAATTCATTGCCAATTTAGCTACTATTTCACTTTTATATCCTTAGAGGTAGATAGAAATGTCTGTTGGATATTTCTATTCACAATACCTTTTATAAAAAATTATTCTACAAAAATGTCTATACCAAAGGTCACTAAATAGAATACCGTTGTCCAAATTCTACTAAAAAAGCAACTAATTTTATAGGATCCTTAAAAGATCAAGTAATATATTTTTAATCTTCTACATTTATGCCCAATGATCAATGATAATAATATCAAAATATACACTTCCAATGAATTTAGAATTCTGCTAAAGTTCTCAGTAATATTTACACTTTGCAGCAGTTTCCAACATTAATTTTGTAAAATATAAATTCTGATTTCCACTGGCAATTTACCTACAAGAATTAATGGGCAATAACTTGCAACAGCTTAAACTTTAGATTTCAAATACGTAATACAAAGCACAAAATATGTGTTGTTTTTCTAGATATTACTTATAGTTTTAATATGCAAATAATAAGCTTAGTAGGCAGTCATAATCTAAGTACCTGAAAAGCAAGATTTTTATTTATAAAGGGTCACTAACCACGAACAAAACTAATTTACTATTCCTGTTTTATGACAAAATTTAATATTATATATTTTATTTTCACTTCAAAGAATTGTGGAAGCTTCAATCCGAATGGAAAACCGCGTTACAGTATAAATTTACATCTATTTATTTGGAGTAACAATTTCACGGTCCACCTAAATTATTTTATACATTATAAAATTGTATACTATTTTTCTCGAAACGTATTTTACGTTTGTTAATAGGTTTTGTTCTATTTATTTTGTATTTGTTCGTAATAAGAGACAGCGTCTTTGCGGGGCTTATGTCGTCGTAACTTATTATCTGATATGACCACGAAAACTAAAGACATCTGTCGTATATTCGTAATTGAAAACTAAAACATATTTAGTACCTAGTGATATTTTTCTTTGTTCGTCTTTTTATTGTTATTGAAACAATGAAAATCACATACATGTATATCATTTCAATTTCAACAAACACACTCATTTGGCATCGCCAGTTTTATACAGTTCAGTTGGAGTGCATCATATTATTATTCCTCCATATTATTCATTATATTCATATCATATCCATATTATTCATTGGTAAGAGTTGTATCTATATTATCCTTTGTGTGAATCTCCTCATTTCTCCTCATCAATTAGCTGCATACAGGGTATCCACTCTATTACCATTTAAGTGATATTGACTTTTGTTAGGGGTATTCACCTTTAAACATACGAAGTAATCATTATAAATTACATTTTCAAGGGGAAATTGGGGCAAAAATCATCCGAGACAAGGTACCATGAAATATTGTAATTGTCGTACAGATCGACCAAATATATGGTGACGAAAGTGTCTCAAGAAGCCAGATTACTTCGCTTCTTCACCTCTGTTGCAGGTAGTGCCTAAGACGGAAAACTCTGAACTATATGAATATGTACCGACAGAGCATGAGTTGGTGGACACGCTCAATCTCGGGAAGAAAAAATATGGCATCGCTTGAGCTAAAAGGAAAATAAAACATACCCACTTACATGGCATTGAAGTTGAGTCCGATCATTAGGCTTACTACTGCTGCAGTGGAGAATCCTCTTCCTATTGATATGATTTTTTCCATGTACCGAATACTAAAGCGGCCAATGACCTTAAAACTAAAAAGCAGTACATACGTTAACTACATGATATTTTGACAAAACAAATGGCACGGTAACGCACACATACGTAAAGTAGTATTGTAACGCCGCATTGTCTTAGATAAAATGTGGAAGTAAGATGGCATATTCTCAATATCGGTAAGGAAAAAAATATGTTGCTTAGATTCAAGGGGATCGATAGGACAGGCGTCAAAAATAAGCTAACTAGCCACATTTTCAAAGGTGCTATCGAAGCGTTTATGGCATATCTATATCATCTATCAATGACAACGGCTGTATAATATTCGTAATTACACCGACGCCTTAATTGCGTCGCGTCCAACGGCGAACTGTGACTAATTGACTCCTACTCGTAGCGCGGCGTTTTGTTCGTGTATGCGTGTTGGAGAGGAATAGTAGTTAGCCTCGCGGATTTTAACAAAACTACCTTAAATGACTAACACATTTCATAATGTGTCTTAAGTCTATTGTTACTGTGAATAACTAAAATGAACACGCTAGGTTTCTTCGGGACACCCGTTTACGAGTGCATCGCGTCAGTACGTCGTAAAATCGAACAGACATACATTCCAACATTTCGTTACCGCTCCGACTACAATGAACGCATTTCATGCTTATTTACTTCCACGACATTCTTTGTGGTCGAAACCTCTTTCGTTTACTTTGTATGTACATTTTGACTAGTCCTTAAGGAATAATTTTTGAATCTTCTTCTGAAAATTCAATATAAAACCTGTATAGTAACAATAGCAAAATGATTATTTACAGTTGAAAGATTTCGCTAAAGCTACTTCATTTGATTAAAATAAGAACTTATTGTATAATGTTTGCAACTTTTTCGAATCTTCTATTTAATTATAGAAAGTTGTATACATTTATATTCGTTCTTACAATAATACAGATGTAATTTATTTCGGAAGATTATTCATAATAATCATGAAGTTTTCTTGAAAATAAATATATCGCATATTACAGATATATATAAAAATTAAAATACACAAGATTTTTGTAAATAAAATCCTTAAATTAAAACTCATTTTTTAAATTATTATTAACGACTTGAAGTGGTAGTTAATGAAGCAGGCTTGATACAAAAATCCTACCACTATGATGAACTATGGAGTCCATCGCAGTGTTATCTTTTGCAAAAAACTGCTTACGGAAAGCAAATACATTAAAAATGAGCCATAGTTAAAATGAATTATAGGGGTTAATGTTACTTGGTGGGCAGTTGTGGAAGCAAACGTACCTCTCATTCCCCTACACGTGTTCTTAAGGTGACATGGTGACATGCCAAAGAGTAATATATTTTGAGTTGCTGCACTGTTTGATATAGATCGAGCATCTTAGTGACAATAATCAATCAATCGACGATAATAAAAGATCATCATCATCATAGTAAGAGACCCACTGTAGGGATCGAAAGCATCCTCTCGAAAGAAGGTATCAATCACTATGCCAGCCTACATCCTATTAGGAAGTCCAAACTCTAAGAAATCCACATTTGTACGTTTTCCCACATACAGTCCGTTAGTGGTATCCGCTGCAAACTATGAACCCGTACCTAACGCTGAGCGTTATAAAAGACGTCCACGACACATTTTTACCGACCCTCCTGATTCAATCACGTCAGCGAGCGATCAGTACCAGCCTGTCCCTTGAAACAGAGCGTGTTCACGCCCACGCCCGCGTAACCACAAATCACGCCGCCGTGGTCTGGGGGTTAATTTCGCTCCAGCACACCAGATTATGCCTCCCACGGCAGCGGCTCAAGCCTAGGTTCGATCCCTCGGTAGGGAGCCCTTGAGTGCGTTGCTTGCGCGATAAGGTGACAATATAAATATACATCACTGCTACAACACTACACGGCCACCCCCACACACGTGCACGCCTAACCGCTTACACATGGAAGTGGAAGGGTTTTATTTTTTTCCCTTATCGAACTGAAAAACTCTCAATTTTCCGATAATAAATATATGGAGGAGTAGTTGAGGCGTGTATGCTTGGTACACATATACGTTTCAACAACTCATACATATATGAATAGTTAGCTATGTTAGCTAAGATAGATCGCGATTTTGCATGCAACAGGCAACAGCCAAGTCGAGGTGTGCCGTGCACCCTTGAGGTGGTTGCTAAAATAAAATCGGCTGAGTGCCTTAAACGCTCGCCTTAGTATTCCGGTGACGCTGTGAAGACCTTGCTGGGTCAATACCGTAGTTATTTCGAAAAAAAAAAAAAACGTTTTCACACATAAAGTGATACAAAAATATTGCCCAGGTTCAGACTTTCTTACAATGTTTTTCTTCACAGTCCCCTGATACTGTTACAAATTTAAATTAGTAAATGTACACGAATTCCCAAAAATTCGTTTTAACATGCCGAAGTTCCCAGATGCGTGCATTAAACTGACATTACATAGGTCAAACCTCTAGACTACCATTAAACATGAATACTCTATTTACAACAATTGAATGAAGATTTTAAAATGAAACCTAAACCGTTTAACGTAGAATAATATTCTACTTAATTTAATTACTTAATAGTAATTTGTCGAAATCAAAGTCTTTAAGATAAGCATGTGCATAACTAACTAATTAAGATGAATGAGATAGTTCCAATAACTCGATATCCTGCCAAGTCAACACATTCGAATAGATAACCTAATTAAAACGGAACACGTATAAATTACTCCCTTTAACAATGCTTTAGACCTTAAAACGTATTCATTTCCGCATCATGAGTTGCTCGATTACCCTCCCCGAAATAAGCCGATCACTCAGGGAGCATCTTCACGATAAGTAAACAAGGGGTGTATGAGTATATGAGATCGCAGACTTGATAGCACTAGATGTGGTTATGAGCGCACTTATTCGTATAAAATAAAAACATCCTGTACTAAAATTACTAACTAATCGAAATACTGTATTTATCCTTAAGATTTATTCTATAGTTTATTGCAAGTGGTAGAGCCACGCTGAAGGTATTACTGGTTTCAGCATGAATGGGTTGGCTCGTCCGGGGTTGTATCATCCTCTCATAGAAATCAACGTGAAGTAATAGTGCTTGCATTGTTGCGTTTCGTTCGGTCATTGAGAGTGCCGGAGGCCCACTTTCCTCGTTCTCCCTATCCTTTCTTTTCTCTCTCCCTTTCCCAGCAACACAGGCTGTAAACGCACTTGCGACTTTCCTGATGTTGCAATTGTCTATGGACGGTGGTGATCACTTAACATCCGGTGACCCGCTTTTTCGTTTGCCTCCTATGATATAAAAATAAAAAAAAAATCTTTCTCTATCTCCTTTTCTTCTAGTATTTATTTTCCGTCCTATCCCATCAGTAAAGTTACGGAGCAAACCTGTTACGAATATGAAACTGCCTTTAAATTCAGCCTTCGTAACTTACTCTTATCTCAGACAAAGAAGTTGCACTGCAGGAATAATATTTATTTTATGGGATTCGTATTACAGTTATATTACTTCTAGTAAGTGACTCATAACTCAGTTGCTAGGTTTTAAGATATAAAAGCATGGGTATAATAGTTGTTTGGCTATGAGTAGGGTTATTAGAACGTCATGAATGTATCGAATCTAGGGTTAGTAGAATGAGTGGGGTTTATTATCAGAGTATTCGGATTCAATTTAAAAATCCTGTTTGCCTTCATAGGAATTTTTCGTAGCAACTGTCTGTAAAGTTACATCTAGTTATTACATATCGTTGACAGGGTATAGGAAGCCGCCTGTTTAATTTAGCCATTGATTGCTCATTGTTCGAGGGTGCATGATCCTGTGCACATCGTTATGCGCAAGGGTGCATGTATTCTACGACGCGTTCGGTTTTGTTGTGTTTGATTTAAGGGTGCATAATATTTATCTTAGATTAGAGAATTATATTAATTTTATTTAAAAATATAATGTATACATTTGATGATGGCAATCATAATATGAACGCAAGACAAAAATAATAATTCCTCCAAAAATTTTAGCCAGCTCCACAAAATGAATGATATTGACGTATTGAAGCTGTTGGGGAAATTAATAAAGAAACTGTACAACGTAAACTAATACAAAAAAGCGTACCTCTATAAGATGCAGAGTAAAGGAATAAATGCATAGAATTAATCACAACGTATATAAAAGAACTAATTTTCTTTTTAACTTTGTTTGACTCACTATATAAAGCTTGACGTGGCTTGGACGTTCTCAAAGGTTCTTTCTAGCTATAACATTTTTATACGATACAATCTGAGTAAACATTAGCTAACTAAGGACTAAGCATTTTCAGTTAATACATGATAATACGCTTTAAGTTCGTAAGATTTAATTAGAATTAGATTATTATTCTATAAACCATAAAAGTCTACTATGGAAAAGCAATGCTTTATAGTGAGTTCGTTACATATATTAGACACGTATTTCAATAAAGAAAAGTAGTCTATGAGTATTATAAACAGGTTATGTCTATTATATGTACTTTTACCTGAAGTAACTACAGTATGTGTCTTTTGATTTGGCACGTCGAGAAGTAGAGCAAGATAGTCAGCAAAACTTGGTTTCGTATAGCGTTATCCTTATCTATTATACTCATGGCGCTATGCCACAGAGAGAATAATAGCCTTACAAAACTGGAGCAAGTCAAACTTAGACGGAATTCTCACTCTTCTGCACAAAGTGCCAAATTAAATGCCGGGTACTTTATATTACTATTTCCCTGATATAAAAATTAAGTAATATAGTTTTTCTGATTCATATGAAACCAAAAAATATGTTATATTAATGTAAATACCACACGCATATTTCAGATTGCGAATATGAGCTTATATATAAATAATAATAAAATAATATATAAACATTCCATTGGAAGGACGGAGACATTTCCAGTCTAGAGATTACCTTCTTCAAATCATATTTCAACGAATTTACTTTGTATTATTACATACACCGTCTTATTATTCAGTAAAATACTTCTCTATCTTAATTTAGTATGGGAGTCATTTAATGATTAATTATTCGTTACATAAAACTTGATATATGCTATAAGAGCATCCCCAAAAGCCTAATTTCTTACGATGTACAAGCAAAATGAACAGCATTGTAATTTGTAGTTAGCACAGTCCAATGTAAGAATTACGGTGAATCCATCAGCACCGCTCTTATGCCGGCTTGAAAACGTTCAAGCTAAATATACACCAGTTGATCAGGAAACCCAATAACCATGTCCATTATGGTAGCAACCTAGTCGAGTACAAATACTCAATCAACTGTAAAAAGCAATCAATTTGTACAAAGTAAATATGATTCTTCCTATCATGGAACTATAGACTAATTTTTGACAACAATTTATCACAATGGGAATTGTAGATGCAGCAAAAACACACACGTTGCCTATATAGCAAATACTAGTCGAAACTTATCAGTTGATGTGAAACAATTTGTAATTGACGATAAAAGCCAGCCAGAGGAGAACCAAAAGACTGCTACCAAGCCATTTTCGATAATTTTGTAATAAATGAAAATCTTTTGTATTTTAAAATAATCATTATTAAGCCAGAGCTTTTTACATTTTTGGTTGCTATAAGTACCAAGTGTTTCCGTAAACGAACTTTTTTAGCAGTTAAGTGGTTTAGTCTATACAACTTGCTACTTATTTCTTGAAATCCTTATAACTAATGTTTATTCCAAATTCTACAAAATATAAACCAAAGCAAAATATTCCACGCTTCTTTCTTCAATGTAAACAGGTATACTTACGATCGTCAACATTCCGGGAATGGAGAATATTATCGCCTAGTAGAATGTTTATTGCCACAACGTGATACGTACGCTTTAACTTAGCATTCATACGATGCGTGTCCTATTTCAGTTATATATCGTTCATAATACGCTGTGAATACTTTTTACTATCTAGAAACATCTATTCATATTTGGACTGTTTGTGTTGAATATTTATAGCAATCGAGTTTAATCATTGACAATTTTTATTTAATTATGCTTACCCATGAGTAAATAAATAACAGTCTCAAAAGATTAGGATGTAATGGGGCAAACATTTTTGATTGATTTCGTTATGAAAGTTCTTGGGGTATAATTCGAAGACCACAGTAAAATAATTAACCGGAGTTTCACAAAGTGGTAAAAGAGTTGAAGTGAGATAAACAAGGCAATTAAATGCCTCCTAAGTTTTCACCATATCATCTAAAGCAGATATATGGACAGCAGATTGTCCGCTAACATGCATAGTTGTAATTTGAAGATCTGTCATCAAGCATTTGTTCGTGTGCTTCAGTAGTTGAACTTGAGAGTCAATCCCTCTCTAGTGTGTTTGCAATCTTAGATAGATCAGACCGTTGTTTAATGTCAGACGAGATTATTGTAACAAATGCTGAAACCTATACAGTATGCAATAAACAGTTCAGTTCTAACCAGTGTGAATATAAAGCAATATCTAGAATTTATCTGCGTGCGTACAGCGACTGCGTCATCGTGAGATTTCTGAAAGAGGAGTATACAATAAACAACTGTGTATCATTATATTATACTTGTATTTGAAGAAAACGTTATTTTGGTGTAAAACACGAGATTTTAGTTACCCACGAGTGTAAGCATTACTTTGTTAGTATTATAAGTTTACCTATTCTTTATTTCAATGACTGACTAAATGCAAATTATGTATATTAAAATACGAACCGCATTGTAAATTTTAATATCTTATTAGTTACAAACATAATTACAAATTTAAGTTTCGCATAATTTTTATTGTAATTAATAACTTTAAACAGTGTTTTCCTGTTGATATATCATTCTTATTTTCAAACTATTAGCATCAGTTATAAATAGTATGTAAACTTATATCAATAATGTTTTGTACAATTCGATTCCGAAAATGTTTTCAAGTACTTTTTTTGTAACTCGGGAACTCTGAAACAATGAATTTGAATAATGTTAATAAGTTCAAAACATTGATCTTGGAACCTCCCAATCTTTTTAAGTACCAGGCAAATTAGATAATATATTTTTACATGTTATAGTCTATTGAGGAATATATACGCTATTTACCATCACTTTGCCATCCTCAAAAGCGAAGCAAATACTATAGAGAATGTAGGTCAGAAAGTATGAACTGCGGGCGATATAATATAAGAGGTGCAATGTTAGGCGAATGAAAAATTTAAAGTGAGTGAAGCCGCAGGACACAAATTTTATTTTATGTACTGTAATTATCTTTTATTTATTTTTTGTTTAAAAGTTAATTATCGCACTAAATTCCCCAAAAAATTAAAAAATACCATCCTCATATTAACAACACTTGGTCAGTGTCAAAAATGTTAACTATTAAAATTCTCCCAGACACCCTCGTGACATGTCTAAATACCAGGTATTACGCGGAACTCCCCGTGGTCCCAATTCCCCATGGCTATAACATATTGGTCTATGTTATAGGATGTTGTTATTTATTTATGTACTCAAATTCGCTTTAATGAGATACTAAATAAATTACAACAAAACAAAAAGAAAACTTGTAAAAAAACCTAGTCTCGCAACTTAATTCTTTTACACTAAAAAGTTGTGAGGTCCATGAAAAACCAAGTCGTTTACTTTATTAAGTCCCTACTTAAGGGAGCTTCCGTCTTAAATTATTATGTAATTAGCTAACTTAACATCTTATAATGGCCATATCAATATTAAAAATCTTTTATGCTTTATACACTTGGTGTATCTAGAAAATTGAACCGAAATTACAAAATATTTTAATTTTTCCTTGATTTATATACGAAACACTAACTGTATTCTAAACTTGAAGCTTCAATGTCTGCTAGAAGTTCATTAGACTTTTGATGATCGATCAGTCAGTGAGTGACAAAATTAAGAGATTATTACTAGTTACAATTCTTAAACTGCTAGTCCAAATTAAATGAAATTTGAAATATACTATGTCTATACAATGCTTGTTTCGGTACTTCTAGTTATTTCCACAACAAAGTTTTAGGGGGTCAATAATGGCCTGAATTGCTTAGAGAAAGGGATATAGTACGGCCGTGCCGCTTTTTTGCTCTACTTGGCAGGGGCACTACCGTATCCCAGATAAATTGAAAGTGTAAGATATTATTAATAAATAATAAAAAAATATATAAATAGAAAACTACTTATAATGAAATGAAACGACATGGATGAAATTTTTAATTATAGGTTATCTTAATCCGTTAATCTGTACGTACTCTCTGAATAACTATAATATATCTTATATACATTGAGAGATTAATTAATCTCATATAAGTATAAAATATTTGTACCTAAAGAAATAAGATGGTTGTTGTATTTCGAGTTAATTTTTATTTTTATTCAGTCAATAGTAAATAAACATAATCTATGGCCATAAAATTATTATTCAAAACGCCATCTCCTGTGAATTGGATGCGACCTATAAGGGGTGCAACACACAATAGGACGGAGGCATAATTTCACGGGCCGGTGCCGCCGCCGCCTGCTCGATAATAACTAGTGTTTACCTACAAGCTTTATTTAGA
>JACEII010000097.1:238087-325800 GCA_014332785.1 Antheraea mylitta
CCGCCTGCTCGATAATAACTAGTGTTTACCTACAAGCTTTATTTAGACAGCTCACTGTGCACACACTGCGTGGGCCGCTTTTTATCTCTCAATTCGGGGAGAATATAATAACCGAAATAGGAAATTTAATTTTGTTGTCCCTCCACCAGCATTCAGTACAGAATAAGCAATTCTCAAGTTTATTCAGAGAAATAAACAGGCTGTATTTTGTTTCCTTACCATTTTCGGATTTATGAGATATGATTGCTTAATATTTGTTCATTCGTTTATCGTAGTCAAGATTGAGAAAAATTCTTTTAAAAATTCTTTACTCAAGTAATTTGATGTACGTGGGTATTCGGAAATGTACAAATATACAGGGAATATAGTTGACACGTTCTTTACTAGAAACTGATGTTTAATGCGTGTACTAACGGGTGATAGAGCCACGCTGAAACGATTATTGGTTTCAGCATAAATGAGTCGGCTCATTCGGGGTAGCATTATCCTTTGACAGAAAACCGACGTGAAGTAACAGTGCTTGCATTGTTGCGTTTCGTTCGGTCAGCGAGAGCGTCGGAGACCCATCTCCCCTACCCTCTCCTCTCCCTTCCCCTCTCCTCTAACCCCTTTCCCTTTTTCTCTATTCCCCCCAAACACCGGCTGGCAACGCACTTGCGAGTCCTGTGGTGTTGCTAGTGTCTATGGACGGCGGTGATCGCATAACAACAGATGACTCGCCTGTCCGTTTGCCAATATGATATAAAAAAAAGTGTATAAGACGAAGGATCATAGGTAACTTCTTTAGGTCGTATGCTCGTCTTTATACATCCTATTCAAGGCACAAATACGATTTATCTAATTAGATTGGCCATGTCATTCTCACTGTTTACACCTTTTAGTTTTTAAAACCAAACCCTTTTAATATCGTACCATTAGTATCAAACTATATATAACCATTTTAGGTATATATAAATAAGCATCTTAGCTATATAGACAAAAAAAATTCCCTCTCGTCAATTAGCCTCGGTTCAAAATAAATTTTCATTTATCCTCAAATCCTAAAGATTATACTATACTAAGCTTCTAAATATTTTCAAAACTCATAACTACTTCATCAGATTATTCTATTTCGGCGAGCTTTTCAGCAGACTTAAACTTTTAATACTACAGTCTCATTAGTACATATTCTCGTGATGATCATTAAAAGTTTCAAAAAGAAGTTTTCTCTAAACTGGTCAACCCTTCGCTATTGAATTGTGTAAAGCTCACGCAGCTGCTCAGTTCAGAGGCATCTACTTTTAGGACCTTAGACACAATAGTATACAGGTCTTCAATTATTATAGCTGTCGGACTGATTTCTTTCATTTGATCGTCATTTGTTCAAGACACTGATTTAATATCACGACACTCTGCAGCTACTATGTGAGGGTTTCTTCAGTTAAGCTATTGGCATACAAATTGGAATTAATGAATGCTTAAGATCTCGAATATGAATCATAAAACGCTCAAAGTAGGGAAAATTTACAATTTGGCAATTGATAACAAAGCTGATAAATTTTATTCAAACCTGGTTGTCCTGTTATAAATAAATTTAATAGCTGAGTTCCAAATAATGAGATGTGTTTCTGGTCTGTACCTTATTGATCAAGTATAGAGCATGCAGACGCTATAAGGGACGTTCCTGGCTGTTAACGTTATCGAATAAGAAGAAAAATTTGAATTGAAGAAAAATGGAACGACTTTAAAATTTGACGCCCTGCACCGATTTGTTTTTTCATTCACAGAATCAACCGCAGCGCCGCGCCGTCGGCGAAAGCGTTGTGTTTTACGCTTTTAGTTTTTTTTCCTGTGACTATCTTCCGTATATATCCGCTTCACCTGCTCATAGCTGGAAAATAATCCTCAGACACCGTACATTTCGCCTGGGACGCCGCTGCTCAGTACGAGGTGCTGAGTTGCAGGTCAGTCCACGTTTATTATTTGGTGTTCTTGTTGTTTCTATTTATTTATAAGCAAAGCCGCCAACCGCTCGTACGCTCTCCGTTTTTTACACTACATATCCTGGCCGGGCCTATTTACACGGTCCCTCCCATCAGCCTCTTCAAAATCTATAGATAATTTTAACAGCTGAAAAATTAATAGAAATTTTCGGCGTTACTCCACAGTTATCTCATTTTTACCACTTCCTAAGTTTGCTGTCTTTAACTCGTTCAAGGGATTTCAAATTTAATTATTCTTACATTCCGTACTTCACTCGTTTTATATATTCGGTAACCTTAGATTGGACAATCATAATTGTATATTTTTATTTCAGGCTACTCTCAGGACGACCACTTATCGCCGAAAACACAAAAACAAAGATGTTTTCATTTAAATAGGAAACTTTCACACCAGTTCAATAATTCTTTAAGTCGATTGTTAGGACAGTAATTTATTATAACATAAACGTACATTTGTAATACATACCACGGTAAAAAAAAGTATGTCCAAATGTTTGGGGTCCACTTCATCGTGAAACCTAGTAAATAACACAATGGAATCACTGGTTCCCCTTCACACAAAGGCGACGTGAGAGATTGTCCTCGTCAAAGCTATCTCATCGGGTCGGGGACAAGCGAAATCCTTAGAGAAAATACTTGTCGTTTTTTGTATTGCTTTGTGATTGATAGGAATTTGTGACGTACGTATTTTTATAGTGATTATGTAGTAAATTTCTTTAGGGTTATTTAAAAATATAGAAGATATCACTATTGTCCCCATCCAGCCATGTTTGCCCTGTATTTTAGATTATAATCATTTTAACCCTTATACGTAGCTGGTATATATTTACCTAGAACAAATATTGTATATATAGCTTTGTCATAGCAAGCTACCATATTCAATTAAAAAAAAATTATCACCAACCCTATAAATATGTTTCAAAATCTGCACCTGAAAACCAGGCTTAGATTCAACGTATCGCCATCTATACTGTTACTATTTACATACAATATATGCAAGAAGAAAGTAAATCTAACTTGTCTTTACTTTTAGATTGTTGTGAGAATAAAAAGTGTCTAAGAATAGGTAATATTTTTTTTTTATATATCATAGGAGGCAAACGAACAGATGGGTCACCTGATGTTAGGTGATCACCATCGTCCAAAGACACTTGCAACACCAGGGGAGTCACAAGTGCGTTGCCAGCCTGTGTTTGGGAGGAGGGCGGGGGGACAGGAAGGGAAGGAGGAAGGGGAAGGGGAGGGTAGGTGTGTCTCCGGCTCTCTCACTGACCGAACGAAACACAACAATGCAAGCACTGTTACTTCACGTCGGTTTTCTGTGAGAGGGTGGTGTTTCCCCAGACGAGCCGACCCATTCGTGCTGAAAACAAAATAGCTTCAGCTTGGCTCTACCGCTACTAATAAATATATAATAAATAATAAAATACATTTCTATAATTTCTAGAAATTTTCGTCTGTCTCTTTGTTTGAACACGCATCACTGCTAAAATAGTGCGTTCACCTTAAAACATTGACATGTTACTCGAGGGTATGCTTTATGATTTTCTTGATGTTTTATGTGGTTAATGTTTACTTACAACGTGTAGAATATCACAAAACATGCTATCGAGTAACATTTCGTCTTTGTTTTATTAAACCGTACTCTATCAAAAGTTATTGTAATTTCAATGACGACTCGTATTAAGTACGAGAGAAAAGTAGATAAAGAACTTAATACATACGTGATTTTATTAATCACTGTATATTACATAGAGTTCCATGCGGAAGAAGTCGTGGTCGCAGCTAGTATTAAATTAGATCATCATCTGATATTAGATTAGGTTATGGTGAAACATTAAAACTTATACGGTGTTATTACAAAAAGTGAAATACGTATTGAATATTTGCTTTAAAAAGGTTATGTTTTAAATCCACCGCTCTCGCTGAATGTCCGCCATCTTGTTCTTTTATCTCGCTTAGGTTAGTTAGACTTGCGAAAAAAGGATAACGCGAACTTGCCTCGGGCGAGCGCGGTGCATTTAGTATGAAACCTTTTTAAAGCATGTATTTAATACGTATTTAACTTTTTTGTAATAACACCTATAAAATATGTAAAATATACATTTTTATGGAATAAATTTTAATAAAAATAAAAATGAATTAAAAGTGATTTACATTCGCGAACGTACAACGAAACCAAACTTTTTGGGTCGTATAATATATTATTGTAGAATTTAGTTCCAATTCGACTCTTTTGTATACTTGAGCCTTATTAATTGTTTTTTTATGAACTCGATTTCTTGTATATACCTATGTATATCAGATTCATATTACATACGTTAAGGTGGAGTATTAATCAATTTTTTGATTAATTCCCTGATGAGCTATAGATTTCAAACTTGTTTCAGTCCCGGATTGAATCACAATAAAATAAATAACAATGATAAGAACAAAAAAATGTATATATTCGAAATATTATAAAATTAATACAAAAATTTTTAAATTACATAATCAAGTTTTTAGTTCATTTTAAATATGTGATCCAAAAAAAAATCGTAAACAAGCTATGTTTTATATTAAATATTTATTAAAAAAAAAAAAAAACAATTTATACATATTAGTATATATAGTTTTGTTACCAAGACTAAAAAATAGTTTTAGATTTTTTGTCTATTTTTCGGTTTGTCCGTGAACTGTGTGTGACTACTCGCTAATCTAAAAAAAAAACTATCAGATTCGAATGCCGTTTTCACGATATATTAGGCAAGTTTTCTATAACTTACTCTTCGGATTTTACATTAATTCTTTGGATAAAACATCGTACTCTAAAGCGTAGTTACAATGGATTTCATTTTAGACGCACCATTCCATAATGAAAATTATATTATATAAACCTTATAAAATATGAAGCAATAAATATTCATTCATCAATCAACATAGGAAACTCATTATAATGTGCATTTAATAGGGAGCATGCACAAGACTCGTCAACGTAGGGAAATGACAAATGACGTCGATCGTTTATCTTCTTAACTGTCAACTGAGCCCATCAACACACGTGTAGGTCCCCTAGTAAAACATGTCTGAAATAAACTTGAATTCAAATTTAAACCTTATAATTATAACCGTAAAGCACAATCATCTAGCAAATATGAAATTGCCAACATATGCGCTCACCAAGCGAGTGTGACCCTCGGAAGTGCGTCAACTTAACAATGGATTAAACGAATTCGTAGTTCTATCTAAAGTGGTGTTATTTCGAAAGTGACGTTGCCATGACAACCGAAGTGGCGGTCAAGCTATCGCTAATCGGGGCGATCAATCAAGTATTCGTAACGGAAGAAATGTCTAACACGGGTTAAAGCGGTTCGAATAACTGTTTTTCTTTTCTGTGCATTACTTAACGCAACTTGTGAGATTAGTTACATTTATATTGATATAAATCTACAAACCAAATCACAAAAATAAACAAATAAATATATAAAAGAAAATATAATTTTTGATGAACACAATGACATAAAAACGAAAGCAAAAAAAAAATGAGGACCGAGAACCTGCAGAACAGAAGAGAAAACAATGTACAAGCCTGCTTAGTGCACGTATGATTTCGTGAGGTACACTTCGGTTTGTTTTTTTTTTTCGAAATGACTACGCTATTGACCCAGCACGGTCTTAACAGCTTCACCAGACTACTAAGGCGAACGCTTAAGGCACTCAGGCGATTTTATTTTGGCAACCAGCTCAAGGGTGAACGGCACACCTCGGCTTGGCTGTTGCCTATTGCATGCAAAATCGTGACCTATCCGAGCTAACCTAGCTAACTATTCATATATGTATGAGTTGTTGAAACGTATATGTGTACCAAGCATATACGCCTCAACAACTCCTCCATATATTTATTATCGGAAAATTGAGAGTTTTTCAGTTCGATAAGGGAAAAAAGTAAACCCTTCCACTTTCATGTGTAAGCGTGTAGGTGTGCACGTGTGTGGGGGTGATCGTGTAGTGTTGTAGCGGTGATATATATTTGTGTGTCACCGTATCACGCAAGCAACGTACTCAAGGGCTCCCTAGCGAGGGATCGAACCTAGGCTTGAGCCGCTGCCGTGGGAGGCCTAATCGGGTGTGCGGGAGCGAAATTAACCCCCAGACCACGGCGGCGTGATCTGTGGTTACGCGGGCGTGGGTGTGAGCACGCTCTGTTTGGAGAGACAGGCTGGTACTGATCGTTCACTGCCGTTATTTCATCAGGAGGGTCGATTAAAATATGTCGCGGATGTCTATAATAATGCGCAGCGTTCGGTACGGGTTCGTATTGTGCGGCGGATACCACTAACGGACTGGGATGATTCGCGGATTTTTCAAAATAACTAATCGTAAGTGATTTTACGAAACACACTGCTGTATCTCACTAATTTCTATATGTATGAGTATCTTACTTTAGGTTAGCTTAGTTATATTCGTGATCTTGCGTAACAAGGTAACAGCCCAAGCCGAAGTGTGTCGTGCACCGTGGAGCTGGTTGGTGTCAAATAAAATCAGTCCTTTAAGTTCTCGTCTTAGTAGTCCGGTGAAATTGTAAACACCTGTAAGGCCAACAGCGTAGTGAGTTCAAAAAAAGAAAAGAAGCCTGTATATGATAAAATATTGTATACATTCAGAAAAGCCGTAGATCTTTTCAGAAAATTTTAAATGGGAATACAATTTAAATTAAGATGTAAAAATATAATTTGTAAGATTGTAAGATTTAAACAGTATAATTTAATGCCTTAAAAGAAAAACGGGAAAGCAAATGTTTTATTGATGCAACAAAACGTCTCAAATAATTAAAACATAATCATTTATTTGTTAAAAATGCTGAAAAAGCTACAGTAAAATTATGTAATACTGCAGTGTCGATTTTCAATGGAGAACCCAAGCGATTAACATGCCTTCGAACACACCTTGATTAGGTGTTCAGCGACAAATTTTCAACTTATAATGGTAAGTATTTATATACCAGCTGTGTCCGCGACTTCGTTCACATAGAACCTTATGTTAAATACAGTAATTAATAAAACCATCTAAATGTGTTAAGTCCATTTACTTATCTACTTTTCTCTCGAACTTACGCCTCGTCGTTATTAAAACTACCATAACTTTTGATAAAGTGGACAGATTGTAATGAAACAATGACTAATTTCTTCTCGAAGATATGCTTTATAGTTTTCTTACTGTAAACTCAGTACTTTAGCAGTACTTCGTATTGATACAAACAGTCAGATAGACAGACAGACATTTGTAAAAATGATTGAATTACTTAATCCTAGGAAAATAGTTTTTTCATGAAAATTACCCGATTAGGCCTCCCATGGCAGCGGCTCAAGCCTAGGTTTGATCCCTCGTTAGGGAGCCCTTGAGTGCGTTGCTTGCGCGATACGGTGACACACAAATATACATCATCGTTCAACACTACACGATCACCCCCACACACGTGCACGCCTACACGCTTACACATGAAAGTGGAAGGGTTTACTTTTTTTCCCTTATCGAACTGAAAAACTCTCAATTTTCCGATAATAAATATATGGAGGAGTTGTTGAGGCGTGTATGCTTGGTACACATACACGTTTCAACAACTCATACATATATGAATAGTTAGCTAGATTAGCTAAGATAGGTCGCGATTTTGCACGCAACAGGCAACAGCCAAGCCGAGGTGTGCCGTGCATCCTTGAGCTGATTGCCGAAATAAAATTGGCTGAGTGCCTTAAACGCTCGCCTTAGTGGTCCGGTGAAGCTGTTCAGACCTTGCTGGGTCAATATCGTAGTCATTTCGAAAAAAAAAAAAATCATGAAAACCAAAAAAAACTCGATAGATTTACATTCTTATTATATGTATAGATATAGATAATTTACTCAGGCTTTATAAGAATGAATTAAGAATTAATAGCCTAAGATTATTTGCGCGTCACTATTTAGATATTATAAGATTGCATTTTAAAATTTTACAAATGAGATAAATTGTGAATTTAGTGCAAGAATATCTCTCACAATATTTCAACACAAAAAAGGTCAACATATAAAGTTCAAAGTTCAGTTTAAAATGAGTACGAAATGAATAATGATATACTTATTTTACATTGTTACCTTTAAATCTTCTTAATTTAAATTTACGATTACTCTTATATTATTTGATTATAAATTATGACAGTCCAAATTGGCCTTAAATGAGAATCTCTAATTTGGCCCGAAAAATAATTATGCATTAGTTTTAATCAAGAAGACCTCGAAAGCCTTAAACCATTACATCTTAATTAGATTAAATCTTAAATGAGACTTAATAAAAATGTTTCAAGTGATGGAAAATTATATTTTTTATTTCGTTGAAATATAATTTCGTCGGAAACCTCTTCGAGTGTACAGCTGAAAGTAATCAAGAAGAGTGGAGATGAACGAGTGAGCCGAAAATATATTTTTGAGGCATCGCCTAAACGCGGTACGCCCATAAAGTCCGCGACAAAACTTTTTATTATCAAATAATAATCATTTAAAAGACGTGGTGGTCTAATGATTTTACCGGTGGAATGTCAGTTCTATATTACAAATGAAATACAGTCACTGATACAAAAGAAAAACTTATTTGGTTTTTCATTATTGATATGTTTTTTTTTCTACATTCTAAATGACAATACGTTATTGTGAGTTTCAGGAATAAGATATAGTAAACAAAATTGTTACTTTTATATGTTTGTCCATTTAAAAATATAGTACCTGGGCGACCGAGCCTAGCTCGGTTCTTTAAAAATACATTGTTAAATTAAAATAAACTGTTAGGTTTGTCTCATAAAATTAACATTTTTGACAACAAAAAAAACCGATGCAACTGATTTCCATATGCGTTATTTCAGTTTTGACAGCGGCGGCGAAATTTACATTTATGTACATTTATATTCTGGCTATATATTTTCATTGCCTGAAAACTCAGTAAAAAAAGTTTTCTATGAATAAAATCTAGCTAGATCGATTTATCGTCCCCGAAACTACCTACATACTAAGTTTCACGGAAATAGATGACGCCGTTTCCGAAATCCTGAATATATACAAATATAAAAATATACAAGAATTGCTCGTTTAAAGGTAGTAGATAACTGAATATTACATTATAGTTATTAATTACAAATATGCTCATTTTTTTAAATCTCCGAGTATGAGCATTTATTTCATAGTGATAACAGTGCGAAGCTATGAATGAATGTTTTTTTAACATGTTTGTCTAAAGTATATTTTCGTTTCTTTCAATGGCTATATGGCTTAAAATGTATACTGAATCAAGAGCCAATGAAAACAGTGATTATGTAATTTTCTACACTCTAAACTATTACATTACTAAAATGGTACATAACAAAAATATAAATAAATAGCGAGCCCAGCGAAGTAAAATCTAAAATTCAATCACTACGCCTCCCATCGTGTCTAATTGTCAATCCAAACCATTCTCGAATTCACTAGAACAAGCACACAAAATTTCATCGAAATCGGTCAATCCGTTTAGAAAGAGTTCAGTAACATACACACGTACAGTAAAAAAAATTATATATAAAGATATCCTAATTATCAGTTTGAATTACATTCGTATTAACTGCAGGTTTCGTGGCCCTACACAACGAAGTAACAGTTTAAGGCCTTTTTTATAGACTATCATAAGGACATTAACAGACAGTCGTCTCTTATTGCGAATGGCGAGTGTTAAGGAGGGAATTTTTAAACATGTTTCATTTGAATACGTATTTAAGACTATAAACTGTTACATATCGTCTACCGTAAGTGATACGGACACTTTCAAGGATTATATGTAAAAAATGGATGCGACATATTTTAGTACTAACAATGCTATTTATAAAAGTTATAAAAAAAACTCAGTAGTTTTATATGGAAACAGATTTTTCTCAAGAGTTGTTGTGTACGGGTGAATTCTGTTGTATGTTTTTTTAGTTCTGATAAATTATTAGATAAAAGTAATGCTTTGTTTTGTTGGATTATAGAATTTATTATTAGTGAGTGAGTGAATCTAAGCAAAGTTTGACTGCTTGTTTGTCATATTTCAAACTCCTAACGTTTACAATCTACAATATTTGTAAGTTACTTAATAGATTATTTAACACTAGGCTTACTCAATAGAAATTATTACCATATAGAAAAAAAGGCAAGAAGAAATATAGATGATACCTATATACCAATATCTATTGTAGGGGTGTTGATTTATGAACTATATTCTATAAGAATCACAATTATTTTAGTTTTTATTGTAACAATATGGCGGGGCGTGCTCTACCGAAAAGGCACCCCGAACTCTTACAAGCTCACAACTGGTTTCAGCATAAATGGGTCGGCTCACTCGGGTAGTACCACCCCCTCAGAAAACCGACGTAAAGTAACAATGCTTGCATTGACTCGTTTTGTTCGATCAGTGAGAGCACCGGAGGCCCATCTCCCCTCCTCTCTTCTCCCCCCTTCTCGCCATTTCCCTTTTCTCTCCCCACCCCTTTCTTCCATCAACACAGGCTGGCAACGTACTTGCGACTCTCTTGGTGTTGCTAGTGTGACGGCGGTGATCACTTAACATCAGGTGTCCCGCCTGTTCGTTTGGGGGCAAAATATATGATATGTAAAAGCAATTGCAATAACCCCTCACCAGAACTCCAGCTCCTCTCAGTATTTGCATCTGTTGTAAAGGGCTCATCATATGGTCACCACAAAAAATGTCTTAATTACCTTTAGTACAGTAGTGTAGTACCAGAGATCAATCATGGGTAACGGTGGTGCTTGTACTCGAGTACGGTGCAGCGATAAATCTGAGGCACTAATGCTGTGTCCTAAGCCAAGCGAGCGATTTTAATCATTAAGTTCCTTAAAGAAAATGTATGAAAATATACTTTCCGACGCAAACACTCATTAACATTTAAAGAAAAAACTTTATACCCCTAATTATGGGCGGGTTTCAACCTGTAGCTACTCACATAATTACACTTGTCATAATTAATACATCTAGATCAGCCAGCTGCTTTGTTCTCGTGACAATGTTTTTATTTCTGAAAAACAACGCGTTTTATCTGGATATTGATTTGTAGTTTCTACTTAACACCGTTTTTTTATATCATGTAGGTGGCAAACGAAAAGGCGGGTCAACTGTTGTTAAGCGATCACCGCTGCCAATAGACACTAGCAACCCCAGAAGAATCGCAAGTGAGTTTCCAGCCTATGTTTGGGGGAATGAAGATAAAGTGAGGGGTTAGAGGAGAGGGGCAGGGAGAGGGGATTGGAGATGGGTCTTCGGCGCTCTCACTGACCGAACGAAATGCAACAATGCAAGCACTGTTACTTCACGTCGGTTTTCTGTGAGAGGGTGGTGCTACCCCGGACGAGCCGACCCATTCATACTGAAACCAATAATACCTTCAGCGTGGCTCTACCACGTACAAACATAAATATCTAATTAATGCTCTTATATATTTCAGTAAACGGTCCGTCAAAATTAGTTTTATCTTTTAGGATATCATTTCGCAGAATCAACAAACACTTTAATTATATGTATAGATTTAGATTTAACCTGGACTCTCTAGATATCTTTTTTTTTATTACATAAACTTGTATATTAATATACATGAATATACTGCGTAAATGTTCTCACCTATAAAATTCATATTAAAAACTGTTTAACACTTTATGCTGCGTGAAAGAGGGTTTGTTGAACGCGTTTTACATAAAATATGTAAAAAATAAAACCGGATAATTTCCATAGCAAATTGGTAAAGAGAAACGCTTTGCTTTATTTATTTTATACTCGGAGTATAAACTCACTTTAGAGGTTTATTTAGAAAAATATTTTTAAATCTAACTTTATTATCGCGTATATTTTAAAGTATATTTATATTTTAATTTCATGTTATGATAGTAATCTACCGCGATTTCGTCTGTGTTTAATTACATTATTAACTAAATAGTATTTTTTTTTATATCATTGGAGGTAATGGGTAGCTTGATGTTAAGTGATCACTGCCGTCCATGGACACTTGCAACACGAGGGGAGTCGCAACTGCGTTGCCAGCCTGTTTTTAGGAGTAAGGGTAAGGGGAGGCGGTGGAAGCAGGGAGGGGAGGTGGGCCTCCGGCGCTCTCACTGATTGAACGAAAGGCAACAATGCAAGCACTATTGCCATCATCTATAGGGCGTTTCGGTAGCTGAATTTGTCCCTATTTAGTTTTACTGTGTTTACCATCTTTGATTACATTATTACGTAACACCAGATGAGATTATGATCAAAAACAAAAATATTTAAAAAAGTTACAGTAAAGTTAATAAATGCGCCACTGTTACTCGAGTTTATCAGTAAAATAAAGTCGCCTGAGTGCCGCAAGCGATCACCTTGGAAGTCCGGTGAAGCTGTTAAGACTTGAAGAGGCATTTACGCAGGCCGGCATGACAGCGACAACTAGGGAAGGATGACGTATCTCTCGCAGTCGCCGTTGTTTTTGGATTGCATTGTGCTTACCATCAGGCACAGTGCAGTCACTTTGCCATGGTACTATAAAAAAAAGAAAAAAAAGACCTTGCTAGGTCAATAGCGTAGTCAGATCGAAAAAATTCTCGAGTTTATCGATTCCGATAAACGAATGTATATTATATAATATTATAATGAGGTAGTTTGTGAGTTAGTAGGTGGTAATATCTGAATCAACTAAACCGATTTTGAAAAATCATTTACCAGTATAAAGCCTCGTTATTTTTAAGTGTCACAGGGTGTATATTACCCCGAAAAATGAAAATACTTTCTTGTCGTAGTCGGATTTGCAAGGTAAGTCGGAGGTAAAACGCTCTAACGAAAACGTTTCTTACGAAAGCTACCTTAAAGATGAGAGTTATATGATTGAGTTCTAGACTTTGATAATGCTTGATATATCGCCCAACGAAGTCAGCACGGGTCAGCTAGTATCAGACTACTAGTAACCCTCCTTAACTTCCTCTTAACTGCTACTATGAGCTCGTTACATGATTAAATGACAGTACCTGGGCGACCGAGCCTAGCTCGGTTCTTTTAAAAAACATTTTTAAATTGAAATAAACTGTTAGGGTTGACTTATAAAATTAACATTAAAAAAAAATATATTAAAAAACTATATCTCTTCTTCTATCACTCGGATTCGAACTGATGTTACACTAAATTTCGAAGCAACCGATTTCCGCCTGAGCTTTTTTTTGACAGCATCAGCGAAATTTACCTTTATATTCTAGCTATATTTTTTCATTGCCTGAAAACTCAGTTAAAACGTTTTCTCTGAATAAAATCTAGCTAGATCAATTTATCGTCCCCGAAACTACCTACATATTAAGTTTCACAGAAATAGATGACACCGTTTCCGAGATCCTGAATATATACAAATATAAAAATATACAAGAATTCCTTGTTTAAAGGTATTAGATAGATTTCGTTCTAACGTCGGTTTAATATTAAAAACTGTTTTTCATTTACTCAGTACTATTAAATTATTTAATGTTTTTTTTTTTTTAATTCATAAATCATGTGAAACTGTATCGTATATTATACAAATACACAATATGTTACACCGAATTTGATAACCATTTTCAGTCTCTTACTATTAATGGCTTCTAGTTTTACATTTTTAATGAAAAAAAATGCATTTTTGTTACAAATGTTTATAAAAGATTTAAAGGAGTTTTTGGTGGGATTTTAATCTGGCATCTAGTAGTTTTTATATTTAATTTATATTTTTTTGTTATTTGACCCTGTATTGTGTAATATTGATGGTATTTTCCATAATATTGTTCGGTTGATGTGCATAAATGAAATGAATAAAAAACATGGTAGATCCACGCTGAAGTTATAACTGACTCAACATGTATAGGTCGGCTCGTCCGGGGCAGTACCACCCTCTCGCAGAAAATATATCATAAATAAATATATAATAATAAATATATAATCCGATAATAATCTGGAAGATTGGTTGCAAAAAAAGGGAAAAATCCAAATTATATGCTAAGTTCATTAAATTGTAATTATCTATAATTTGTGTAACTTACAGTTTACAAAATTTAATAAATAATGTCTCCAAATCCTCAATTTTCATAAATATGATAAGAGTAATAAATCTCCTATAGCATGTGATATGTCCATCTCACAAGTATAAAATACTTTATACTGAACAACATATGCGAGAGTGCCGAAAAATGTAGTGGGACTCTTTCCGTCCAAAATGGCGTCGATTACACATACGATAAAAATTACGTAGATTAATCCTTCGGGTCCGTCGCGATTCGTTATCAGCCAGTGATAAAGGCCGCCGCCTGAAGGCTTTCATAGGTTTACAAAGGCAATTAATTACAGATGGATTCACATCATTTTCCAGTAACTACTTTGTACAGTTCAAATCAAGTGTAATTAAACCGCAAAAAAAATATCGATGAATCGTTTCACACTACGACGCATTTAAAAATACAGAATCTCCCTAGATTAATACAAAGTACCTGGGCGACCGAGTCCAGCTCGGTTCTTTAAAAAACATTTTTAAATTAAAAAAAACTGTTAGGTTTGACTTATAAAATTAACATTTTTTACCAAAATAAAAATATAAAAAAATATATCTCTTCTGCTGTCACTCTGATTCGAACTGAAGTTACACACATTTTCGAAGCAACCGACTTCCATCTGAGCTATTTTTGTTTTGACAGCTCCGGCGAAATTTACCTTTATATTCTAGCTATATTTTTTCATTGCCTGAAAACTCAGTTAAAAAGTTACGGATTCACAGAAATAGATGACGCCGTTTCCGAGATCCTGAATACATAAAAATATACAAGAATTGCTCGTTTAAAGGTATTAGATAGATATATTAGGTAGTTTATGCAACAATAATTATACACTTTTTGACGACATCCCGTGGTGTGTGAATCTACCTTTCAACGGTATTTAATATTACTAGTAGGTGTCGTCCAAATTCTAATAGATAAAATTCAACCAGCATTGATTATTTTTGAAGTTTTATTACCTATGTTTAAAGTTTTTTCCAAAGAATTGCACAAATATTATAGATTAGTAGACATAAGGTTCTTGAAGAATAACGAATAAAGTCTTTCAAATGAAGGCTTCGACTCGTTGATGACATAATAATGGTTTTTTTAACTGAAAAGAAAAGAAATTAGTCAGTTTGCAAACAGAAAAGAAAAAGGTACTTGCATAATTTTATATACAACATTAGTGTTTAGAATTATTAATTATATAATTAATTCAGTTTATTTTATTTTATTTTATATTATATTCATTATATCGTGCAAATAAATGACTGACGTATTGCAATTCATTTCATTTATTTAATACTAGCTTTTTTTCGCGGCTTCGCTCACGATAATTTAAGAAATGTAATTTTTTCAGAACTCTATATGATTTTCCGCATTTATATATTTCTATCAATCTATGCATATGCAAAATTTTATGAATATCAGTCGACCAACTATGACATGAATATTTATAAAACTTAAAAACTTCTGCATTTATAATATTAGTTAGGATTTGAATTCCAAATATCTAGTGAATAATATTAACAACTAGCTGACCCGTGCAACTTCGTCTGCACCAAATTGGTTATCTCTGGTTTCAACTGTATTTTTAAACGCGAAAAAAAAAAGAATAAAACTGGTATCCAGTTGCAGCCACAACTACCGTTTCCAAAAATCCAAACTATCCACGGATTCACTGAAACATATACAGAGATTACATGTAATTTTTATTTTAAATAAGCCTAGTACCCGTTCGTAGCATCATCTACCACTCCGTTGTTTGTAGTCCGGTAAAGCTGTTAAGACCTTGCTCTGTCAATAGCGTAGTCATTTCGAAAAAAAAAAAAAAAAAAAACATCTACCAGGTTCAATTAAGATAAAAACTAACCTACATAAAACTAAATAAACATCTCTACCGCTTACTTTATCATAACGATCTTCAACTTGTATTAAAACCTTTTTATACTCCATTATATTAAAGAAAAATATATGAACACCGTATCGAAGCGTCAAACATCGCGCCGAACCGTCAAATGTAACTTGCTTGAAACTATAGTCTAAGAGTTATAAACTGTTTCGAAAACGTATTTTAAATGTATTTCTAATACATTTTTATAAATAATCTCTGTACCATTCACAACATAGTGCCTATCACTTCTTGATAATTTATCTATGTTGATATGTTTCTATTGTAGATTATTCTACGTTGTTATACTGAATATTTGGCATTAAATACATAACGTGTATTTGTCACACTTGATATGGGCGAAATTACCTATATAGGCAGAGGCCATACCGGAAAGAATCAATCAAGCCAGTTTTATACATTATATTCATCCTAACAACGGGCTTTTTTTTCTCGAACTGACTACGCTATTGACCTAGAAAGGTCTTAACAGCTTCACCGGACTACTCCTAACAACGGGCTACCTGGCTGCCAGTGAGAGTTGCCTTTATTTGTGCATATCGTACCTTCACAGACAAAAATATTGATTTTTAAATAATTTTAGGATGATTTTTTCCACTAACTTAGAAACGTTGTTAAAATGGAATTATTATTGAAATACATTTTTGGTATTGACAATAATGTGCGTGATGCTATTTTTTGGAAATAAAAATAAAAGTAATCTAACCCCATGTTAGAATAGCAGTAATTTTATTATTACTATATTTAGATATAAATAAGTACAAATTCTATCCTCCACACTAATTCAGTTATTACTCAATATTTAGACCGATTTATTGCTATAAAAATAATGTGTATAGAATATAGCTATAGGTATAGTTTAGTGCAGTACTGGCTGCACGATAAAGATAGCGATAATTGTGGCAGCGTGTGTTATCGAGGCATTTTTTTTTTTCGAATTGTATACGCTGTTGACCTGGTAAGGTCTCTACAGCTTCACCGAACTATTGAGTCGAGCGCTGAAGGCACTCAACCGACTTGGGATGGTTGGACGACCAACTCAAGGGTGCACGGTACACCTCGGCTTGGGCTGTCGCCTGTTTTGTGCAAAAATCACAACCTATCTGATCTAACCTAAGCTAAGCTATCTAGATATACGTATATAAGTTATTGAAACATGCATGTGTACCAAGCATGCGTGCCTCAACAACTCCTGTATGTATTTTGTATTGGAAAAATTTCTCCAAACTATACAGGATAGGATAGGGAAAAATAAGGGTAGAACTCTTTGTTGTGTTTATTTTTCTGAAAAAGAAAAACAGCATGTAAGCGTGTAGGCGTGCACGTGTGTATAGGTGATGTGTGTGATGTTGTAGCTGTGATGTAAAGTTTTGTGTCACTGTATCACGTGAGCAGCATACTCAAGGGCTCCCCGCCGAGGGAACGGACCTAGGCTTGAGCCGTTGCCGAGCGGGGCCTAATCTGGTGTGCGGGAGCGAAATTTACCCAAAGACCACGGTGGCGTGATAGTGATTATGCGGGCGTGGACGTGAACACGCTTTGTTCGAAGAGACAGGCTGCTACTGATCTTTCGCTGATGTGATTGAATCAGGAGGGTCGGTAAGAATGTGTCGCGGTCGTATACTGCGCAGCGTTGGGTACGGGTTCATAGTTCGTGGCGGATACCACTAAAGGGCTGGGATGATTCGCGGCTTTTTCGAAATAACTACGTGTGAGTGATTTTATATACGCCCAGACAGAAGGCATCTCCAGGTCCCTGTGGAGATCCTTATTCCGGACGTACCATGGGGCACCGGTTATTTTACGTTGGGCTCGGTTCTGGAGAACCTGTAAGTTTTGAATACGATTTTGCGCATGTGCAAATACCGAACAACTGTACGTCATAATCGGACGGATGCAAGTTTAATATAAAGTGAGTTTATGTCTGGGGGACATTTTAGTCTTATGACAAAGCAAATGATAGAGACGACCCAAGACCATAGCGGCTTTGTTTCACACTCTATCTGTGTGTGAATCGAAATTTAAGTGTTTATCTAAAGTGACGCCGAGATATTTCACCTCGCCGGCCCAAGCTGTTTCGGTTTCGTATAGCCTGATGGTCGACAACGCATATATTTAAAATGGCGTCAATCCCTAGTCATACGGTACATACCCTTACGTTTATCGTTATTTCATTGTATATGGTGAAATCTTTATATCAATAATGTTTAATAAAATGGAATTTGTTCTTTGTTATGGAAAAAAATAATTGGTTTAAAATTAATTATTTTTATTTATAAAATATATCAGTGGGTATATATATATATATATGATTGTTTATAAAGAAATGTGTCTGACTGTGATAAATGCATGCTTTTAATTGCGTTTAAAAGTTACTGAAAAAAAATGTTCCTAAACCTATTCATAAATCAAAATTAATTAAATCAAAACGCGCATTAAAAATCAACGTTAACCGGCTACCAAGTGTCCTTCTAATACCACCCTCTCACAGAAAATCGACGTGAAATAACAACGCTTGGATTGTATTGTTTCGTTTGGTCAGTGAGAGCGTTGGAAGCCCACTTATCTTCTCCTTTCCTCCTTTGCCTTCCCTTACTCTTCTGCATATACAGGTTGGCAACGCACTTGCGACACCCCTGGTGTTGCTAGTATCTATAGAGGTGGTGGTCACTTAACATGACGTGACCCACCTGTTCATTTGCCTCCTATGATACAAACAAAATATATATTGATATATTAAAGAACCAGGTATTCTAAAATTCTTGTTCTTTCAACGTTGCCGGCTCTTGTACTAAGGTGTCGCAAAAAAGTCTAGTTACGTTAACTACAAATTTTTGTTTTTCGTTATCCTGGAGAACCCCTTGCGTTTTATGGGACGAAAAGTATCCTGGATGTAGCCTTGTAATATCAGTTATTACTGTGTAAAGTTTCGTTAAAATTGGTTTAGTACTTTCAGAGTAATACGGGTTTAGGTTCTAGGCTTTAATCCTTTATCCTGGAGAACCCTTTGCGTTTTATGGGACAAAAAGTATATTTGATGTAATCTCGTAGTATTAGTTATCACTATGTCAAGTTTCGTCAAGATTGGTTCAGTAGTTTCAGGAGTGATGCGTGTTCATAGGGACAGACAGACAGACAGAAAGACAGACAGACAGACAAACAGACAGACAAAAATTGTAAAAAAATTATTTTTGGCTTCTATATCGATAACATAGTCTACCTTGATTAAAATTTTCAAAATATATTTAATGTACAGATTTCGACTTGTTACAATTTTATTATAGTATAGAAAATAAAGTCATTCTTTTTTTTAATTTCTTTCTATACTCATATGGGAATTATAAGTTTCGAATTAATAAAGTATTATATATTTCGATAGAAACCCACAAATAAATAAATGTGTTCATATATCGGAAGAAAATCTGTTGACCGAAACACTACTAAGGTAAAGTATAAAATGACCCCACGAGGTTGGTAACGCAATGCGACACCGTGTTCAAACTCGTACACTTTACTTATTACATAGGTAAGTACATTTTTTTATTATATTACATTTATAGTGGCATTCACAGCGGTGGAGCGTAGGCGTGCATGGTTGGAGTGTAGAAATATTACTGTAATATGTAAAAAATAGCAATATTTGCTATTTACAACTCCTCTCTACATTTGCCAAAAGCGATTGTAACTATAATGCCTTGTTAAAAATAAATCATTACATAGTATAAAACAAAGTCTCGTAACGTGTCTGTCTGTCTGTCTGTTCGCGATAAACTCAAAAACTACTGAACAGATTTTTATGCGGTTCGCACCAGTGGATAGAGGATTCATGAGAAAGGTTTTGATATATAACATATTAAGGATTTTTTTATAATTAGGGCGGGATAACGTATGACAGGTGTGGTAGTACCATATAAGAGAAATAGATAAACGTTACCAGACCTAATTTATTCTTGGTTATTTTCGTTGACTCAGGGTTGATATGAGAACCGGTGATAGATTTGACTTTCATATATTTTTTTTAGTTTTATAATACCGGTATAGATTACTACTCTTCTCTCGTGTTTAAATCCAGTCGTCATTCAAATTACGATAACTTTTGATAGAGTGGACCGATTTGATTGAAACAAAAAATTAATTACTTCTGAGGATATGCTCTATGATTTTCTTACTGAGGTTTTATTGTGAACTCAGTACTTTAGAAGTGATACATGGTCACGCAAACAGACAGACATTTCTAAAAATGATTGAAATGTATTCTATTACTTATTCCTAGATATCTGAAACAAAGTTTTTCACGAAAATCGAAAAAATACGTACACGTTAGATTTACATTTTTATTATATGTATAGGAGATAATCTATATTAATTTAGGGAGATTCAGTATTTTTAAATGCGTCATAGTGCGAAACGGTTCAACTAATTTCTAATTTTTTTTGTGGGTTAATTATCGGATGTTTTCTCAGGGCTTAAATTGAATAAAAGGTTTTATATTTTGATCTGATCTGATTAATCTTTAATCCTAAAACACATGTATGTTCTTTTTTTTTGGCAAACAATCTTTCAAATTATTACTGCTCTTGTCGCGTAGTCAATAATATTACAAGCATCGTGCAATCACTTCAATATTGCGTCGTTTGAGTCAATATTCTAACATGATGGTGGATCCTTTGTTAGAACCTTCCAGGCAGTTTTTGTGGTATCTCAGAATTTCATGCTCCATTCACTTCACTTATGCACAATTAACTAAATATATTACGTAAAACACCACCAAATTTACGAAATATAGAGTCAAATAACACAGGATTATGAATAAAATATAAAATCCATCACATAACAGACTAAAATCCTGCCAAAAACTCCGTCCATTTTTTTTATTAACTTTATTTTTGGCAATCAATCTTTCAGATTATTACTGCCATTGTCGAGTAATCAATAATATTACAAGCGTAATATCAAGCGTCGTGTCAATCAATATTCTAACAAGATGGTGGGTCTCTTGTTAGAACCCTCCAGGGAGTTTTTGTGGCATCTCAGAATTTCATGCTCCGTGTTATTATTTTCCATTCACTTCACTTATGCATAATAAACTAACTATATTACGTAAAACACCACCAAATTTACACAATATATAGTCAAGTAACACAAGATTATGAATAAAATATAAAATCCACTACATGACAGACTGAAATCCCGCCAAAAACTCCGTTTATAATTTTATCTCTTTCACATCGACACCTTTTAGTGTTGATTTAACGAATCAAGCAAAGGTAATTGTTTCATACATCCTAGTGTAATTTTATCGTAATAAATGTGTTTCTTACAAAATTTTAATATAAATATTTAAAAAAACTTCTAGGTATATAATTAAGTATATTGTATTATCTTGTTTAGAGAAATTTTATAAACGGAAAAGAAAATTTATATAATGTCTACTATTATGAGCGCGCTCACGTTCGAACAGAAATACCTGAATATTTTACTACATTACACTTCCTTCCCATAGTGTCCTTGTTATTAATTCAAAAAAATTAAGTAACGCAACGTGTTCTTACCGCGTGCGAAGGGGAAGTACAGTAATAAACGAAATGCTTTTTTTTTATTTAAAGATTTTGAAATGGCGAAAAAAATTTAGGTTGCCTTACATACTATTCGGTACCCGTGACTTTGTTCTTTTGACATTAATTTTATTTATTCATAAAATGTACGTGTTAAAAGTAAAAAGTGAATCTTTTGCCATCACCTCAAATTTTTTCGTCCATTCGCCAATCGCATTACGACTGGTGTAAAGTGAGAAGACGCTCGGTAGAGACGCTAAGGGCAATATGGTGGCATTCATAACTAAATTCAAAATGATTCAATGATTTAAATAAATGTTGTGGACAACTTTTAACATGCGTCTATCGTCTGAATGATGGCATTTCATATGTATTACATACTCTAATACGTAGTTTGAAATTAAAATATATAGTTAGATATATACTATTGGCTTTCCATTATCATTTCCATTGTCCATTTATCAAGTTAATATTAAACACGCGATTTTATTACCACAAATCGAATAATTGTCAGAAAATTTTCAGTTGAATACCTACGATCTGTTTTACTTGCACTGTGTTTCATAAAACCACACAATATATTTAACTATGTATTTTATTTTCTGGTTACTCTTAAGTCTAACATCAATTTTACAGATTTTGAATTGCTTGTAAGAAACAATATCGTTTTTTTTTTATCCCTCATAGAAATATATTATATAAATATTTAGATAAGTAATAAATAGACTGAAAAGATGTCTATCTGCTAGTAAATGTCGCTTCAAAATTAATTCAACCTTTTCGGAGAACAAGTACGTGAAAACGGTAAGTAAAAACAGTACTGCAATTTTATTTATGCGTAGATTACCATATAAATAAAAAATGTATATATAGTCTGTGAAAAATTATGTTATAAGATACGTCACCGATTTTTTATCAAGGTTTTTTTTTAACTTTATTTTTGGCAATCAATCTTTCCGATTATTACTGCCATTCTCACGTAGTCAATAATATCACAAACTTCGTGTGATCATTCCAATATTAAGCATCGTGTGAAACCATATTCTAACAAGATGGTGGATCCCTTGCTAGAACCTTCCAGGGAGTTTTTGTGGCATCTCAGAATTTCATGCTCCGTGTTATTATTTTCCATTCTCTTTACTTATGCATAATAAACTAACTATATTACGTAAAACACCACCAAATTTACACAATATATAGTCAAATAACACAAGATTATGAATAAAATATAAAATCCACTACATGACAGACTAAAATCCCGCCAAAAACTCCTTTATCAAGGTTGGGTTTTATTCTTTTTTCTAATTTACAAATGATTTAGGTACAAGAAGGTATAAAAGGCACAGCCGAGTGACTTACGCGGTGGTGAGTTTTTGGCGGAATCTTAAGTGGTTATGTAATGGACTTTATAATTTATTCATAATTTTGTGCTTTTTCTATGTTGTTATAACGGTAGCGTTTTACGTAATATTTTTATGTTATTGTGCACAAGTGAAGTGGATGGAAAATAATACCACGGAACGTAAATTCTAACATTCCACAAAAACTCCATAGAAATTTCTGGTAAGGGAGCTACCGCGCCCTCTTTTTAGAACATTGAAATTATCACAAGACACTTACTACCATAATTGGCAATTGTAAAATAGCCTCTGATTTGGTTGTATGACCTAGATTCCTTTACCTATTTCTTAAAATGGATAAACCAGAAGCCGAAAAAAAAAAGAGATGACTGACAGAGAGATGACATGCTAGCACGAGTGCTACCTTAAAATAATTTAAACTTCAGAATTGGCAGTATGGATTAATTCCTTCGCCTGCCCTATTGGACGAATATTATTATTTATTTATTAAAATCATTAAAAAAGTGCACCTAAACTTTGGGATTAAACAGAAGAAAGTGAATCGAGGAGAGTTAGGCGGGATTTTAGTTTCTCATGTAGTGGATTTTATATTTTATTCATAATCTTGTGTTATTTGACTCTATATTTGGTAAATTTGGTGGTGATTTACGTAATATAGTTAGCTTATTGTGTATAAGTGAAGTGAATGGAAAAATAATACCACGGAGCATGAAATTCTGAGATGCCACAAAAACTCCCTAGAAGGTTCTAACAAGGGATCCACCACCTGGTAAAATGTTAAAATGGTCACACAACGCTTGTAATATTATTGTACTATAACCTCCACTGAAACAAAACATTAATACTGGCAAGTGCTTCTGCGGAGCCAAAACAAGAAGAAGAAAAAGACATGCCTGTCAAGCCAGCACGAATGCTACCTTAAAATCATTAAAAAAGTGCACCTAAACATTGGGATTAAACAAAATAAAGTGAATCATGATAGGCGATAATCCAGTAAGTCCCAGTATCCCATTATCCCATACACTTGTTAAGTTTAAACAATTAGTATTATTATTTTATTAATTGACGTAATTTCATAAATTATCGACGTGAAATTAGTTTTTTTTTATCAATTACAATATTGTTATAGGACTGGAATAGAAGGTTCAAATAATTTTGATACTTTAAAATAAATTTTCATTAAAAATAAATTGAACGTTTCCATTCTAACGATTGTAATGAAAACACGTTTATTCTATCCGGGTGACACTAATCGACGTACCGATAGGAATTCTTTAATTATCCCGGTAGACACAACGTTCGCCGGATGTCATCTAATTACACGTCCTACATTTCCAGGAAACATTGAAAAAAAATGTCTCTTTTGTAATGGAAATGTGCCCTGTTGTTGCGAAACGATTTTTTTCCTTCTTTTGTTTCTTTATAGATACCGAAAAGATACGGTTTTTCTCTCCGTATGAATTAAATTGGAATGAACCGTTGAACCACGACATTAACAGATAGCAACCAATTATATGATTAAAGTATATTGTTAAAGTGATTAGTTTGAAATATGAAATCTTGTTTGATTAATGCTATTTATATCAAGAAGAAATCACTAAATATTATACTATAAACACTATATATTAAAAGCTAGACCATACATGTATACATAAACATATTATTAAACAAAGTCCTTTGCTATGTCTGTCTGTCTGTTCGCGCTCAAAAACTACTAAACGGATATTCATGCGAGTTTCACCAAGTAGAGTCACGGTAAAGCTATAACTAATGTTAGCATGAATGGGTCGGCTCGTTTGGGGTAGTAACACCCTCTCACAGAAAATCGACGTGAAGTAACAGTGCTTGCATTGTTGCATTTCGTTCGATTAGTGAGAACGTCGGAGGCTCACCTTCCTTCTTTCTTCCCCCTTTCCTTTCCTTCCCTCCCCCTCCCACTCACACATATACAGGTTGGCAACGCACTTGCAACTTACCTGATTTTGCTAGTGTTTATGGACGGTGGTGATCATTTAACATCAGGTGATCCACCTATTCGTTTGCCTGCTATGATATAAAAAAAAGAAAAAAGAAGTAGCTGAAAACTGTCTAGTTTATTATTCCAAAGATAATCTTACTAACGAAAAAGTATGAATAAATAAATAAAAAAAAAATATAGTATATATAGTGTGATATATTATATTACACTAATATAAGTAAGTGTCTTAGGGACAACACAATAATGCTAATCCAATATTTTAAATTTAATTATAAAATAATTAATTATTTTTTCACAAAATTTTAATTGGTAGAATCATCTGTGTAACTACTGAATGTTAGACATGAGAGTTATTTTCAATTTCGGCGTATTATGTAAAACAAACGCATCCTCTAGATACCTTAATATTTAAGCATAGCAATCTATAGTGGTAAACAACCGAAGCTTTATTCACGGTGTGTCACACCCCAATATGTTCACCGCCGACGCTTTGCACCTCTATAAACAGTATGTGCTCTCAGACAACATCCTGCAAATTATTGGATGCTGGTGGATCCCGCCCGCCAATATTCCACCACGCCCATTCCAATTTCCTGTCTGTTCTCATAACCCAAGGGATAACGGAACGCCATTTTGGAGTTCGTGCCAAAAAATTCTCCCATTTGATGTATAAATCTGCATGTTTTGAGAAAATTTTAATCTCGAAATTAAATCACATATTTTACCCAGACTTTCTATATTAGAGTAATCATTAAGTCTTCAGTATGTAATAATACAATATAAAAACACCTTATATGAAATGTAATAAGGATTATTAAAAATAATTCACTATACAATAAAATCTTCAAAGTCAAATATTATTCGTTGGAAGTTTTGTCCTGCTGGATTTTGACTGTCATAAACCACGTTTGACGCCTACTATGGTGTTACGCTTAGGATTATTCTATTTTCGGATTAGTTCATATACATCGAGTAGCCAAGTGTGTTACAAGAAGGGAGTTAGACATCGGTATTCGAATGACTTCGCACAAAATAACAAGTCACCGTACCTTTTTTAGTTTGTCCCTACCTTTCCCCTACCTACCTCACCTACCACCGATTTCCGTTTTTTTCGGTGGCGGCCGTTGTTTTTAGATTATACTGTGCTAATTATTAGGCACAGCACAGTCTCTTTGCCTTATTCTTTTAACAAAAGTAAATTAAAGTAAACTTGGATGAATATTACTGTATAATAAAAAGAAACCCGTTTTGTAAAAAAATAATGATAAACATAAAAAAGCATCAAAATGAATTAATCTTACTAATTTTTCTTTCCATAAAAAATAATACTGCAAGGCCAATTTTTACCCTAATTTACACCGCCTTCAATGTGTAATACGTATTAAATACTTTGCAAACTGAAATTAAATGGAAAATTCATCGCGTGTACAAGTCGCATTAGGGAAACCACAGAAATTAGTTTCTCATTTTAATTATGCAACATTATAACAAATTCCAAGTGGCATAAATATATTCACTACTTTTTTAGTTTTCTAAGGCATTATTATTATTTTTTTAATAGTATCAAGGTTTAGACTCAGCTCTCGAAAGTTTTAAAATTGTTATAAAGTTTAAGACTTCCTAAGCATTATTGTTCACGACATACTTTAAATTTATCTGTTCTGTGTGGAATATTAGAGGAGAAAATTTTATCAAATAAAAATCAGCTTTAGTAATAATCGTAAAATCACTTTAAGGTTTGATAATGGAAGCCCCTACGATACCTATTGTAAAGTTTTACGAAGAAAATGTCGTATCTTGATACCTAGTCTTGAGTGTCGGAAGCGCTATTGTCTTCCCCCTTAGTATCTATTACTATTATTATTTATATGAAATGATGATGGTTTAGTTGCTAGCGTGTTCGGATACTGCATCGATGGACGTAAGTTCGAATTCTAGCAACTGAGGCACCGGCTTACAGTGATGCTTTCTGTCATAGGGGACATCTGGACTTGAACCGAGGACGTATCGATCTGAAGTCGATTTCTCTGCCACTGAGCTATATCCAAGCGTCATATAATTTCTAAACATGTATTTTTTACAAGTTTTAAATGTATTACGATATGGGTTTGAACCAATGATGGTTGAGTTATGTTCGAATCTATACAACTGAGTAGCAACTTCTAGTGAAGGAAAACATTGTAATTAAACAATAAGCATTGTGGTAGGGCTTTTTCTAAGTCCAACTGGCTGCCTACCAACCAACTACTACCCTCAAATAGAATATCTGTCTTCAAGAACATGTTGGTGTATTCTTGCAGCAGTAGTTGAGAACTCAACATAACAGATTAATATCAGATGAGATTGTGGTCAAAGACTAAAACCAATGTATTAATTTTTTTTTATATATCATTAGAAGACAAATGAACTGGCGCGTCACCTGATGTTAAGTGATCACCGTCGTCCATAGATACTAGTCACACCAGGAGAGTCGAAAGTGCGTTGCCAGCTTGTGTATTGAGGTAAGGAAGGGAAGGGAGAGGAGGAGAGGGAAAGGAAGGTGAGCGTTCGGCGATTTTTCTGATCGAACGAAAAGCAGCGATGTAGGCACTGTTACTGCATGTGAGAGTTTCGTGCTGAAACCAGTAATAGCTTCATCGTAGCAATTTTAAATAAACAAAGGCATTTTAAGCAAACTGTTCGAAACAAACATCAATGTAAGTTTTGGACCGACCCTAAGACGTCGAGAAGCGACTTACCAAAACCGAACTATTACTTTAAATCTCAGCCGGACGATAACAGCTATCCATCTAATAGTTTACCAGATTAAATTTCGTCGAACACGCCGCGTATGTTGCCGAAAAACTTGCGAGGACGAGCGGAGTGGCTGCAAAATTAATTGGGTTTCGACCCAACCCTTGTGTGCTTTGGTCGACGAAATCTTGCGGATCTCGGGCCTCATGCTTAATTTCGTCAGGCGACTGGACTGAAATGGTCATCTTATTTTCAAAAAACGGATTACAAAATAGATTTATGACATTTGTTTTGGATTCAATTTTTTAAATCGATTTCCAATAATGAAGAGAGGCGATCTTTGAAGGAGAGATGATTTTCTATTTGATTTTCATTAATTGTTGCAGTTTGACAATGAATAATGGGTACAAAATAGGATTTCATCTGTTTTTCATTTTTTTTACTCTTCTACCTTATGCTGCGTCATACCACATGCTTTACCCACTCTAATATTATGTTCTTGCTTAGGCGTATACTCTTTATTAACATTGCTATATTGCTCCTGAAATTTATAAAATGAAGTTATATAGTGAACTTACTTAATGCGTAGACAGTACAAGGTACAAAAAATATACCTGCTTTAAAATAAGCGTGTTAAAGCAAACAAAATATTTTAAACTGTATTAGATTATATATTATAGATTATATATGTAATAGATTACAAATCGGAAATGTTTAATATATTATAGTATATTTATAAAGTTGTATTAGTTGCTTATTTTTTATGTAATACGAGGCAAACGAAGAGGCAGGTCACCTGAGAAGCTAAGTGATCACCGCCGTCCATAGACACTAACAATACCAGGGGCGTCGCGAGTACGTTGCCAGCCTGTGCTTTTGAGAGGGGGGGTAAGGAGTGAGGAGGAGAGAAAAAGGGGAGTGAGTAGATGGGCCTCCGGCACTCTCACTAACCGATCGAAACGTAACAATGCAAGCACTATTACTTCACGTCGGTGTTCTGTGGGTCGGGTGGTACTACCCCAGCCGAATCGACCCATTCATGTTGAAACCAGTAATAGCTTCAGCGTGGCTCTGCCACCCACAGCAATATTCTATGGAAATAATCACAAAAGAAGAATACTTCAAAGAACCTTACCTTTAAAAGAGATTTAATATGTGCGAATACTTTTCGAATTGTCATTATTCAATAATCATGAAAATTAATAGAAATGACTAAATTGTGTTTGCTAATTATCTTCAGAAATATTTTTAAATATGTATATATGAATAATGACTGTGTGTAAATAATATAGCATAAACCTTATCCAATGAAATAGTTTATTTATTTTTGTCAGTGATATTTAGAACATATCATAGATTAAAAAAAACATGCAACGAAAGTAGTTTATTTGAAGATTCAACGTACCTTCTATGATTTTGATGAACTGTGTGTGTGTCAAAGTACCAAGAGATTAATTTACATAGGTTAGATGATTTTTTTGCAGGATCTTGAAATCTCATGTAGTGGACGTTAAATTTTCTTCATAATTTTGTGTTATTTGGTTCCATATTTTGTAACACGGGTGGTATTTTACGTAATATAGTTTAGTTATTGTGTACAAGGGAAATGGTTCTGGCCATAAGATTAGTGAAAATTATGCCCCTGAGTATGGATTCTGGCTTGCCACAAAAACTCCCTCTCTTCAATGTGCGCAATAAACTTATAATATCATTACCTATTCGAAATCGACTGGAAAAGTCTACTAGATGATGGGCTGTCAAAAGTAAAACAAAAAAAAATAGGTTAGACACTTATGTCAGCATGTTTTTTATATCGTTGGAGGCAAATGAACAGGCGGGTCACCTTATATTTTTTTTTTGTGTTTTGACCGGGATCTTGGTGTCTGATGTGGCGGTCAGGACTTTTTTATTCCAATTCGTTTCCAATACCAATTAATCTCTATTTCTATTTATTATTTCTCTTTATCTTAAAACTTTCCATTATTTTGAATTTTTCTATCTATTTAGTCCATTTATTTATTTGCTTAGATTTATTTCTTATTTTTAAGTTTTATTGCTTTAATGATACTGGTAATCTAATTTATTTTATTCATCCTTCCTGTCGTTTTCTTATTTTTATTGTTGTATTTGTAATTTTCCATTCCTCTACAATAATTAGAGTTATATTACTATAACTGTTTATCGTGGGAGATTTTCTATTTGATCCTTGTAGTAGTTGGCGATGTTCAAAATGCGGGAGATGTACTTGCTTACCTTTCGATCTTCATCCCAGCTGTGTTACGTTTCTGAAAGCCTATTTATTGCTCTCTTTTTCTTCACGAAATATTTGATACAATTTAGGGATTCGGTTGGTGCTTGGGTTTGATCTTTTGGTGTTTGAATTCTCGTATTCATCATCTCACCTAGCTTTCTATTTTTGAGCCTCCTCCAACCTACAGGTTTTGTTTCTATTTTATTTTGTTTTAGTAAAAAGTAATTTATTGTATTATATGACTTGATTCTATATTCTAATACTGCTATAAGATTGTCTGTAACTGTTAACAGTATGCTATGTTGGATCGGACTATTTTGTCCCATCTCGCTCTTATAGGACATTTATTGGCAAAGGCGTTGTGATTTGTGTCAGGTAAGTTTTCGTTTACACAGTTGGCACACCTCGACGCGTTACCCCCCAGCCTGCTCTTACATTCTCTCGAGTGATGTTCTCCTCCGCAGTGACTGCAGACGGCTTTTGTTATTTGGCATGCTCTTCTTCCGTGACCGTATTTGAAGCACCTTGTGCATTGTATCACGGAAGATCTATCTGTCACTGCCACTCTCTGTAGATCTATATATATTCGGCCAGCCTCAGTCAAAGCTTTCCACACCCCTGGAGCGACCCTCAGGACCGTATGGCAGGTATGCTGGTTCCTAGCCCTACGTCTATAGAGAACTTCAGCTCTGTAGTCATCTCTCTTTATATCTTTTAATACTTGCTTATTTTGGCTTTCCATAAAATCTATTATTTCATCATTACTATGTATTGTTAGAACACCTCTAATTTCTACCAGAGGATCTCTATTTCTTAAGTCTTCTATTTCTAAATTTGGACTCATTTCCTCGATACGTTTTACTATTTTCTGTAAGGACTCCTTTTTATTACATCCGACTACTAACCTTTCATCTCTCGTCCTCCTCAGTCTATCGATTTTCAGACCTGTAACTTTCGCCTTTACCGCCTTACTTATCATCTCTATCACGTCCTCATTAGTATCTTTGTATATATTTGATGTCACTATAATCGAGTGCATTACCTCTGGTTGTGTCACTACCCTTTCTCTCATAGTTGCTGTCTTTTCCTGTGTTTTAAACTTTGTACAGTCTTCCCTGTTGCAATTTCCTGTCTCTTCACTTAGTTCTTGAAGTTTCTTCTTTGTCTCCTCTATTCCTTTATTTGCACTCATTACTATCCTTTTAATCTCTTCCACTTCACTCCCGTTTTCTTATCGCTTGTAAGGCCTCCATCACACTCTTCTGACTTTTTCCATAGTGAACTTCCATCGTCCGGAGATTTTCACTAATCCTGTCCGCGTGTAATGTATGTAAAAGTTTTCTGTTGTTGAGCTTTTTCCAGCTCAACAGCTGAGATCTGTTCTTTTAGGTTTAGTATTACTTCATATAGTTGTCCTAGGCTCTTTGTTACAGACTCTTTTATGCTGGTTTTTAGATTGCCCGAGTTCTCGAGCTGAGTTTTTGCGTCTTGATAGATCGTCGTGGCCACCGCTTTCAATTCAGTGGGACTCCCCAGTATGATTTCTTTTTTCCCGTCGTCTGCCTTCGCTAACGATCCCTTCCTCTTTTGAGTTGTCGAGGTACTCATCTTATGGTCTGTATAAGGGACTTTGGAAGAAATAAATTATCCATTTAGAATTTTTGTCCGAAATATGACTTATTAATTTTGGTCTTATTACTTATTACTTACTTATTACTTATTAACTTTAGTCTCCTATAGAACGTTTGGGAAGTTTTTCTAACAAAAACTCCAAACTGTCCTATCTTATGTTCTCGTTGGTTCCCCAATCAGGTGTTATACTCCAATTATATATCAATGTGTATTACAATCTATATTACAGTGCAATATATATGACTAGAGTGCTTAATGTATTTAACAGGGGTGTAAAGGTTCCCTTTGTCCGTTTTATTGATCAACTTATCACAAAAATTATTGTCTTATTCTAAGTATCGCTGTATTGCCCTTAACTCTCTAAATATACCTTTGACGGTATTCGTCTCATACTTTTAATTGTCCCTATGGACCTCTTTTATACGAGCCACCCCCAAAAACCCGAAAAATCCGAAATAAATTTCCCGACTGTAATAATCCACCTTAGCGATAAGAACAATGGGTGTGGTGGGCGAGTCCGAAAACGATTTTCTTGACGGAATTTCGCAGTTTTTTCGACGGATTCCTGTAGGGGACGTTAAGGACTATCCCCTCACGTGAAAACTCCGGGAAATTTAGAGGGAAATGGGGGAGAGAAGATGGGAGGGGAGAGGAGAGGAGACGGAACTCCGTCGTTCTCACTGACCAAACGAAACAAAACAATGCAAGCACTGTTACTTCACGTCAGTTTTCTATGATAGAGTGGTACTACCCCGGGCGAGCCGACCCATTCATGCTGAATTCAGTTATAGCATCAGTGTGGCTCTACCACCTGGCAAAATTATAAACAGTAAACTATATTTAAATTTATTCGATATTAAATGTAGTCATTGATTAATTTTAGTAATATAGATACTCGTGCATCCACATTCGTAGTGTCGTGTGTGAAAACACTCCAATTTTCCCTCGCGCTGAATTGCGTCCGGATTTGTATGCGGACGAGTGTCGTTTATGCAAAATCGTCCCATTTCGGCGCATACCGCTCACATACCAACAACGCTCGTGGCCGCCTACCGAGCTCTATGTAAATGCTATTTTGCTTTGGTTTTTATACACGCGTACATTTGTATGGTTATTTTTACAAGTACGTAAACCTGTATTTAAGTACCTTGGTAATTTACATTAACTACTTTTTCTTGATTACGTGAGGTATTCTTTGCTTCTGGGATTCATCTGGTTCTATTGGGTATGTACGTCACGTGATATTTTCCGTACAATCTATATTAATATTATAAAGCGGGAGGGCTTGTTAGTTTGGTTGAACTCGCTAAACTCAGGAACTACTGTCCGATTTGAATAATTGTTTCAGTATTAGATAACTTATTTATGAAGGAAGCCTATGGGCTATATATTATCATGCTAAGAGCAATAGGAACGGAGCACCAATGAAGACCTTTTTTTTCCTTTTAAGTGGTTCAGCTTCGTGTTTACATAAGTGAGAATTATTATAACTACTATATACAGATTTCAATTAAATACAAATAGGAATTAATATTATTGATTTATTACTTGCATACCATTAGTTTGATGATCATCATAATTTTTGTGTATCGTGCAGAATTGTTAATTAATAGTAATCGCTTTGACTTACATAGTTGGAGCTATAAAGGGCTGGATGTCGCTACTCTACACACATAATTGTTCAATGATTTTGAATTGATGTACATAAATAATATTAATTTGTTCGTTAATTATTATATTCGTATTATCTTTGTGTTACTTAACACATGTAGCAGAATTATAAGTAAATGGTAATTCGCACTATTAATTTAAAAATACAAAAGAGAACAAAGTTATTTCACGCATAGTTTTTATGACCGCATCAACTTATTAAATTTATTAATAATTTTAAAGATTTTATGAAGAAAACGTTTCACTCTGAATTCAGACTCTATTTAGGTTACAGTTTTATTCAGATCGGTCGCTACGTTAAATTGTCAATATTATATTTAATTCAAATTACATGAAGTGGTTGGCCTCTTATAAATAAATTTAATAGCTGCACTCCAAATAATGAGTTGTGTTTCTGGTTTGTACCTCATTGCTCGAGTGCGGAGTATGCATACGCTATAAGCGACCTTCCTGGCTGAATCGTAAAAGAAGATATATTTAATTTCTGAAAAAATGGAACGCTTTTAAAATTTGACGCACCGCACCGATCTTTATTTTCTTTATAGTTTTCGCTTGTCCGCCGGCAAAAAAGCATTGTGCTTTGATGCTAGAAGTTTTTTTTCCATAAAGTGACTATATTCTATATTCTTCGCTACGCCGCGCCGCCCGCTCTTGAAGAGAAATTTAATCTCTAAAAGGACCCGCATACACCAAGTTGCGCCTTGGACGCCGCTGCTCCGTGCGAGGTGCTGAATTACAGGTCAGTGCACACTTTTTATTTGGGGTTCTTTGTTATTCAATTTATTTATAGGTAAGGCCGCTAACCACTCACCCGCTCTACTTTATTTAAACCGCATATCCTGGTGGGGCCTATGTACATGGTCCCACCAGCCCCTTCATGAAGTAATCCGTGTTTGAACGAATTTTAAGGACACTACAACTGACATAGCGTCATCCAATTCTAAAGTTTTATTATATTTTTTCAATACCATTTCCCATAAGTTTTATCGTATCGAAGACTGTTTTCCAACATCGTCGTCTGTGAGTACATAAAAGGTTACAATTTAGAGTGGGTGCGAGCACAAACAGTATTGAAAGCGTAACGTTGTAGGAGACACACGCGCTTCGGCGATACGTGATGTCTTTGTAACGAGCTTATTGTTTCTAGAGGGCGAATGGGAGAATAAAATGAAAGGTGTCTCCTTGAGAGTACGAGGAAAAACATTTTATGTCGCAACGATTAAATTTTCTGTTAAAAAAATAATAAAATTGTTCGCTACAAAATTTATATCATTTGATAGAGGGGCTTTGTACCTGAACGCTTGATCAGGACAATAATACGTAGCTTTATATAAGTTCGGAACAGTGTATCGTGTTAGAAGTAATTTTAAGGAGATATACTATATCTGCTAATTCTCTTCGCTTTACAAAGGGCAACAATAAATGATATATATTAAAAAGTCCATTGTAATCGCTATGATCATTGACATGAATGAATATGAAAAAACGACTCTTTTAACAGACGTCGACTCACAGTGTTCACAGTTGAATCACATTCCCATATTGCAATATACAACGGATAAAAGTAATCAAGACCCGTCTCGTGCACTAAATAAAAAAAAACTATATACGTATAATGAAAATACATTTGTTTTTCGAGGCTGAATCACGTGAATATAACCATTTAATGTAGAATTTTTGGGTTATTTATTATTTAAATTCCGTTAACTCTTTCGTCAAGTATACAAATAAAGTTTGTACCCATTGTGATGACGTGGCAGTGTTGTGATTAAAATGATCGAATATTAATCTGATGTACACAAGGTGGAACCCTGGTATGTAAGTACCAACGACTTTTTCGGAATTCGCATACATTTACTAATTTAAATTGGTAAGAGTATCGGCTGGCGGTGAAAGAAAATATCGTGAGGAATCTTGAACATGAGAAATGTTATTAATTACTAGAATATGTGGGAAATCATAGTACTGTGGATTTCTCAGAGTTTGACAACACCAATATGTTGTGGTCCCGCGTGGTGATTACGCCCATACCTTTCTTAGAGAAGAGACCTATGGCCCTTCAGTAGTTCACTTACAGGTTGACGATAATGATGATTAACTCTTTGCAATTTTTTATTACCCAATGGAACGGACTGGTGCTATAAAACAAGTCATATGTATATCTTGATTAAGCTTTTATATTCCAATTAATCATTTTAAAATATAGTTAAATATATATAGAAAAAAAAGAATTTGGTGTCCTACGACACCAGGTAGAAACGAAGTTCCTTCGGCTAATGTAGAATCGACATCATTTTGCAAAAAAAATCGTGCTCAATTTTATGTAATCGTAATTCAAATTATCAATTAAAATAACAAAATATGTCTCTTTCTTATTGTTTGTCAACATAAAATTACATAGAAATAGAAATAGTTACAAAAAAGGAGAAAGAGAAAGGTATTATACACTACTCGCTTGTGTATACGACTGTTGCGCCTGCGCACGTCTTTATTCCACGCACTTTTCGTTACGGTTTTACTATCACATTTTTTCCAGTTCGGTCGCGCAGCAAAATTCCTATCTCCTCCAAGCCTGTCGTAAGGAACTTCGTTCCAATAATATTTTTATTTCTTTATTTGACTTTAAATTCACTCTCTTGGTTGTATATTGTGTATGCAGCAACAAAAAGATAAACGTTATGCACCAGTACATAAAAAGCAATCATTGATGTGGAATTTGGAGTCTGAAAAAGGTACAATGATCTAAGCTACAGAGCTTCAGACCTTCCATTACTTACTTTTTATTAATATTTTTTGTTTTAGCAAATATGATCATCCGATTTTACTCACAACTTCTACGAATTGTAGTCTTTTTTCATGCAATTTAAACGTTTTTAAATAAAAATAATTTGTATTCTACTAGTTAAGTCATTTTGGAAACTTTATAACTCTGTCAAAAAAATGTCGTACAAATTCAGACTTTGTTCAGACAGTTTTCTTTTAGAAAAAGAAAACTTTAAAAATAAATCGACTCGTTGAACACAGACGTCATTGACCTAGGATTAATAAATACACTGGGGTATTCAACTTTCCAACACAAAGTTTTCATTATTATTGTTTTCATTTACTATATTTCAGTCGTGAAACGTAATGATAATAGGTTTTATGTTGTTTGTTTTTGTTGAGTTTTAAAATTTCTCTAATTATATTAGTACCGCAATTCGTCTCGACTTTGCATGGGTGCAATTTAGTAATGAGGGATAATATTTATACGATTAAGATTAAGACATTTTGATGTATAGTTTCATCAGAGTATTAGAAGTTACATATAGAAAATATTGATTTTGCAGCGTGATATTTTAAATTTGTGATATGTTCTAAGATATACATCAAACTAATATACTATAAATGGTGATTATAATCTTCATTAAATGTAAAATATAAATTAAATGATATTGGATAAATATTAATACCAACACACACAAACTAACGATACTAGGATTAAGAATATTGTAAATTTAAAGATTTTATTTGAGCACAGTAATATTAATATTGTTGTTCTTGTATAATATCTAATACCTTTAAACGAGCAATTCTTGTATATTTTTATATTGTTATATATTTAGGATCTCGGAAACGGCGTCAGTTATTACCGTGAAACTTAGTATGTAGGTGGTTTCGGGGACGATGAATCGATCTAGCTAGATTTAATTCATAGAAAACTTTTTTATCTGAGCTTTCAGGTAATGAAAAATTATAGCTCGAATATGAAGAAATTTCGCCGCCGCTGTCAAAACAAAAATAGACTAGATGGAAATCGGCTCTTCGAAAATCAGTCTAACCCCAGTCCGAATCTAAGTGACAGCAAAAGAGATATCTTTTGTCAATATATTTATTTCGATAATAGATGCTAATGTTGTGAGGCAAACCTAACAAGGCCAAAAAAATTAAGGCCAATAGCGTAGTCAGTTCGAGAAGAAAAAAAGCGAACGTAACAGTTTTAATTAAAAAAAACGTATTTTAAATAACCGAGCTATGATCGGTCGTCCAGGTACTTTTTAATAAATTTAAGTAATTAACTATAAAAGCATGAAAACTGTTCCGTATCATGTCATTATTTTATACTAGTTCGGTAAAATTCCTGCTTAATACCAAAGGGAATGTGTGGTACAGTTCAAAAACAACGGCGAGTATCGCTATCTTACTGACCTACAAAAGCGCGTCTTCACGTCACAGATTTCCCATAAATATATTTATTCAGTTATAGTATTAGTACATGCACGACCGAACGGAAATCGGTTTTTTGAAAAACATTAAATTAAAATAAACTGTTAGGTTTGCCTCACAAAATTAGCATATATTATCAAAATAAATATATTAACAAAAGATATCTCTTTTGCTGACACTCGGATTCGAACTGGGGTTACACGGATTTTCGAAGCAGCCGATTCCCATCGGAGTTATTTTTGTTTTGACAGCGGCGGCGAAATTTACCTTTATATGTATTTATTGCCTGAAAAATCAGTTAAAAAATTTTCCATGAATAAAATTTAGCTAGATCGATTTATTGTCCCCGAAACTACCTACACACTATATTTCACAGAAATAGATGACACCGTTTACGAGATCCTGAATATATACAAATATAAAAATATACAAGAATTGATCGTTTAAAGGTGTTTCATACATAGATTAATTTAATACATACAAAGTCGTGTGTGGTTGCTAATTACATAAGTCTTCGGAAGTCCGTTCTCACTTGAAAACGAATATTCGAAGCATGGAACATCGAATCGTAGATTTATCCGGTGAAACTCATATATAGAAAATGGGTTATCGGAACGATCCGAAATTAAACCGATATTTCGATCATATTTCATGAGCACGATCGTTCCATGTCTCACTAAAATCTTTACTGTTTACGTCTTCATCGTGACTTGCGAACGAATCGCATGTTTCTTTCGATTTTTCTATACATACAACTTTTATTTATGCAAGTATTTTCTTCAATAAATGTATTCATTGACCTTTAGAAGTATTAGAAGAGAGACCCTGATATAGGATATAATTAATTTTAATAATTTTAACACTACCATCCCAATCCCAAAATCTCCCAACTGATATTAAAAATTAGTTTTTAGCAGTGCTTTCGGTCGGGTTACTGTAGATTTTACCTATTCCTTATTAGCAATATATACTTGATTTGGGTTGAAAAGTACCCTATACCCTTTATTGTAGTAGTTTTCTCAGTCAGTCAGAAAACACTAGACTCTAATTAGGTGATATAACGGTAAGAATATGATGATTCATGATTCATGCTGATGGTAAACCTCATTAGACACGCTGTTAGTATTTATATATCTGATGTATACATTACATGTTAGTGTAAGTGGCGTGCGTGTCGTTCTTACAATTGATTTTAAAGAGCGGTTCTATGGTTGTACATAGTCTCACAACTTTATAATTCTTTAATACAATTTAAAAAAACCCTGCGGGGCTGCGGGTACTGCTAGTAATTAAATAAAATAAATACGTCTTAACTCCAATTAAGACAGAGAGTACAAGTTCCCGAATAGACTCGAGTAAAAGCTAGGTTAAAAATGAAACAATCACAATCAAATTATATTTTATACTGGCTGTACCCGTGACTACGTCCGCGTAGAACCTGATTTAAAAAAAAAGTGAGTACTAAAATCTTTTGAATGTATTAAATCCTTATCTAGTTTTCTCTCGTACTTATCGTCATTAAAATTACAACAACTTTTGATAGAGAGGACCGATATTAATGAAACAAAGAGTAAGTTATTTTCGAAGATATGCTTTATGATTTTCTGGCTGAGATTTTATCGTGAATCCCGTACTTTAGCTGTGATGCGTGTTCATACAACCAGACAGACAGCCATTTCTAAAAATGATTGAAATGTTCTTTATTACTTACTAGCCTCTGCCCGCGGCTTCGTTCGCGTGGAATAGATGCTTTCGGCTAACGCTAACACGCAGCGGAAACCATCAAGTGGAAAAAAATCCTGATTTTTAAACATTCTTCATTGGTGCTCCGCTCTTATTGGTCTTAGCGTGATGATATATAGCCTATATCCATCCTCAATAAATGAGCTATATAACATTGGAAGAATTTTTCAATTCGGACCAGTAGTTCCTGAGATTACCCCCTCGTCAAGAAACGTCGACAACGTCACAAATTCACAAACTTTACCTCTTTATAATATTTAGATTAGTATAGACTAGCGACTCGCCCCAGCTTCCCACATGCAATGTAGATATCCGTTTTAATGAAAAAAAAAAAAACGATTTTTAAACATTCTTTATCGGTGCACCGCTCATATTGGTCTTAACGATATAACCTATAACCATCCTCGATAAAGGAGCTATATAACATTAAGAGATTTTTTTAAATCGAACCTGTAGTTACTGAGATTACCACCTACAACATCACAAACTTTACTTCTTTATAATATTAGTATAGATTGCAAGACATTTGCATCAATTTTTTTTAAGAAATTCGAAAAAGTACAAACACTTTAGTTTTCCATTCTTATTATATGTATAGAGATGTATTTGACAGTTGAAGAACTATTCAATCGTGTACATGATTGTTAGAAATTCATTCAGTCTTGCATTTTATTGCTCTTGACAGACATCTAAAGATACTTGACATTTCAATTAGAATTTTCTAGAAAAATATAATATGTGCTTTATAGACAAATCCAGTATATATTTTTTTTTAATTTTAATTGGAAATGTCAAATACCTCGTATATTCGTATAAGATAATGATTGTTATCCGTCCGTTTAAATTAAATATACCTCAATATTATTAGAGTAAATTTTGAGAAAAAATAACATTGTTTTGATAACAGCTGTACCCACATGGGTTTATAATATAGTAATTATTTTATCCCTTATTTTTTTAAGCTTTTTTTTCGAATTGACTACGCTATAGACGTAGCAAGGTCGTAACAGCTTCACCGGACTACTAAGGCGAGCGCTTGAGGTACTCATCGGATTTTATTTTGACAACTAGCTCAAGGGTGCGCGACCCACCTCGGCTTGGGCTGTTGCCTGATTCATGCAATTCGCGACCTATCTGAGCTAACCTAAGCTTAGCTACTACATATTCACACTTATATGAGTTATTGAAACATATATGTGTACTAAACATACATACCTCAACAACTCTTATATGTATATAGTGTTGGATAATTTTTCTAAACTGTTTCAGTTCAATAAGGGAAAAACAAAAATATTAACCCTACCACATTCATGTATAAACATGTGTGCGTGCACGTGTGTGGAGGTGATGTGCAATGTTGTTGCAGTGTTGTAAGATTTTGTGTCACTGTATCGCGCAGGCAACGTACTCAAGGGCCCCACGCCGAGGGAACGGACTTAGGCTTGAGCCGTTATCGAGGGGGACCTAGTCTGGTGTGCTAGAGCGAAATTTACCCCCAGACCACGGCGGCGTAATCTGAAGTTACGCGGGTGTGGGCGTGAGCACGCTCTGTTTGGAGAGACAGGCAGGTACTGATAGTTCACTACCGTTATTTCGTCGGGAGGGTCGGTAAAATTATGTCGCGGATATCTTTTAGCGTTTTAGCGTTGACTACGGGTTCGTATTTTCGACTGGGGTTTTTTGAGACTTTTATCTATAGATAACTTTCATAGCATTTAATATGATTGATGAATGACATTTCTTTGTGATTTCTTAGACCGTACCTCAAAAATTTTTATTGATTAAAATCAATATACTCTTTATTCAAGGAGGTAGTGAGAAATTGAGATAACTACATGAAAATAAGGATTTATTAAATTATTCTTGTTCATTTTTATTCATTCAGATTCACCTAAATATGACTGTATAGGAAATGAAATTGAGGACATGTATCCACCACTCATCCCCACGTGGAGATCCTCTTCTTCAGGGTAGCCCGGCTGAGTTTGTGGCTGAGTGCACTGATTTTGGTAACAGGAAACCTTTTTTTTTTAACGTGGGGAAATCCATTATGGATACCCACCCTCCCGGGGGAGAGGGTAGGTTATGTCCGACTCTCACGTACTAAAACCCCACGGTTTACCGACAGACCGTGTTGTTGGGGCGGCAAGGGATCGTTCTAGCTAATCAATCTTGTGGAGCCGCCCCAACGGTCCGTCCGGCGGAAGATAGCCGCCGAGCTCCTTCGTATAAAGAGGCAGACTGGGTACACACCAGCTGCCTCTCCTCGTCTGCCAGACATGTGTAATGAAGGGATAAGCCCCCCGGCTGCATCCCCGCAGGTCTGGCTACGGTGGCGGGAGGAGTTGGGCAAAGTGCCGCCTACTCCCGCCTATCCTCCATTGACGGAGAGGGTCACTTAGAGGGTCTACCTCCCGGGCCATTTCCACCGTCTCCTTTTGCGAGATGACCTCTTCGCAAAAGGAGGCCATTGCTCGCCACGCCTGTTCGTTGCCGAGCATGGTGGAGACCACACTCGGCAGCGACAAATTCCCCCCTACTGTCACCGCCAGAGTGGGACACTGTCCCTCCCACGCAACACACTCAGAAAGCGTGTGCTGCGCGGTGTCTTCCTCAGCGCCGCACTCGTGACAGGAGGCGGTAACCAAACCTACCTACCCTACACGGTCCTTACGCCCGCATAACCCATGGTCTTGCCTGCTTACATGGTAAGTAGGCAAGCCAGAGGTTTTCTAATCCTAACCCCCCCCCCCCCCCGTTCGCATAGGAATGACCTATATTAACAAACAAAGAATACGATAAACTTATTATTCCGAAATATAGATCTACTAGAACAAATAAGTAATGGATAAGCACCGTATTTGTATTTTTTTGGTAAATTAAGTGTAACATTGTTTGTCCCACCACGAAACCACGCCCGGCAGCGACAAATTTCCTCCCATCACCGCCGCCAGATTGCGGTGCTCTCTCTCCCACGCAAAACACTGGGAGAGAGTGTGCTGCGCGGTGTCTACCTCAGCGCCGCACTCGTGACAGGCGGCGGTCGGCTCCCTGCGAGCGATCCGGTGCAGGCACCACCCGAAACAACCGTGTCCGGTCAGTACCTGCACCAGCCTGAACGTCAGGAAGCCTGCTCTCCCGGTTAATCCACTCCCGCAGAACCGGGCGGACGGCGTCAACAGTGTTCGTCCCGTAACTCGCGTCCGCCAGGTCCTGCATCCACTTTACTAGCGCCCCATCTCTGTACTCCCACCTCTTGGCCTCTATCTCCCTAGGAGCCGGAAGCTCCCTACTACGCTTACGTGTACGAATTCACGGCGGTGAGAACCCCAGCTTCCAGCTCCCAGGGAAGGAAGCCGGCGAGCGTGAAGGCCACTACCGAGGACACCGTCCAGTACGCCCGGATTGCCCTCAGTGCCACCGCACGCTACGCACGCGCAGCGTGCGCACATTGATGGCACCGACGGTGTCTGCCCAGACCGGTGCCCCGTAGGCGGCCATCGCCCACACGACTCCGATGAAAAGTCGGCAACACCCAGCATCCGACCCCCCAATATTGGTACTGTCCTCGAGGTACGCCTCGCAACAGCCGCCGCAGATACGGGGGCACTCCGAAATAGTGGAGAGCTTTTCGTATAACAGTGTGCAGCAGGCTGTTGAAGGCGTTGACGGTGTCTAGAGACACCGCCAAAACCCTTTCCCCCTGGGAGGTTGCCTCCGCGGACAGCGACATCAGGAGGCACAGGGGTCCACTGTCGAACGCTCTGCCCGGAAGCCATACTGCGCGTCCGACAAATTTGGTTCCACTCTCTCCAGGTGCTGGATGACCCGGGAAGAGATGACCCTCTCCAGCGTCGTCCAGCAGGACGAGGGGCCGATACCCGGACGCGCAATCTGGAGGGCGGCCCTCCTTTGCCATCAAGCAGAGCCGCCCCAACTTCCAGGGCTTCGGGAACCGTCTGACCGCTAAACATCGGTCGAAAAGCTCCTGAAGCCACCCCCCAAGATTGGTAACAGGACACTAGTCTACCCTAACACTAGCCTTCATAACGTTTTTCTAGGGATTTTTACTGATTTTATGATTAATTTTCAAAGCAGTTACGGTCAGAGCGGTGTACAAGTTGCGACATTCAAACATACTCGTGTTTTTGAAAGAGGACAGTAATTGCATTAGTTTAAAGTACGTTCAGGTTAAGTAGTGGACAGTTAAATTAAATTTCATTGTTTAAACTAGGATAAAAAATGAGCCGTTATGAAACGCCTGGCAGATGTGATACATCGTAATTGTTCGAATCGAACGAATCTCCAATTTTCGGGTATTCTCAAATTACACTATAGTCTTGCGAGCTGTGATATAAAAATGTTACTTTAATCGTCTTATTTATCTGTTTACTCTTAACGTGTAATTTCAAGTTTTCACTTCTATAGCCAACTTCTACATCTTCTCAGTCAAAATATTCAAACTGAAAATATATATTCACCCTTATCAGACAAACGTATCTTACCAACTTTAGCTCAATACGCGACAGTACTTGCAAAACAGCCCAAGCCCCACCCTTAAGCTCATCGCAACACGGCTGAGTGCCTTAGGTATTCGCTCAAAAAACCTGCTAAAGCTGTAAAGAACTATCAGGACAATAACAGTTAGTCGGGTTGAAAAAAAATGTATTTGTATTTATTAAACGTGTGCAATCTTTTCTCGTGTCCACGTAGTCTCCGCTGCACATTCTCTGTGACGAATTCCAACCTCTAACCGCGGAACCTCGGCAAATTCCATTCCAAACACATCGCAATGACCGACGTTTTTATGTTTTATTCGTACGACTTTAAAAAAATCTCTTCAAACACAAAATTGCGCGTTATAATTATAATTTTGATATAAAAAAATGTCATCCGGTGATAATTAGAACGCTGCGTTATATTTTAATTCTAACCGTAAATCGCCGGACCGTTTCGACCTAATTGCTCCGTGTAATTTTGCAGCTTTGTAAGGGTTAATTTAATTTATCCGACAATACACATCGTCGGCGGCATCTCCGTGATGAAAATTTAAATTTTATGTTTCAAGCCGTTCGTAAACGTTCGAGATTATTCGCATTAATTGCTTGATAATCCTTATGGTGCGTTGTATGCTGTTTTAAAATTCATATAAAGATGATATTTATACAAATATATCACAATCAAAGTTTGGCCGATCAACATACGTATTGAGGCACTTAAGTATTTTTCATGTACAAAGTTCTGTACTATACTACTATATTTTATTATTTTTATAAAATTTACACATTTACTTGCGGTTTTGTGCATCAATGTAAATTCGATCTATACATCCCTATAGAGTATTTTTGGATGGAGATTATCGTATGTGCTTTGCTGTACCTCTGGCATCGTGTATCCAAAACTTGATCGGCTGATTCGTTAAGGCGTGAAAGTAATAAATACAGATAAATTAGCGAGCTGTAGCTAGTTTATATATGATAATGTTTTTTATACCAGGTGAAAGGTTAGAAACTCGCAGTATTCTAGAATATGACTCTTCATTGTCACATTGAACGTATAAAATAATAATATGAAAACAAAACTAATAAACAACTAAGAAAACTTAAGTAAAATTTTGTTCTAAGACTTTCAAAAGTATAGCTACAAACGTGTAATTACAACAATAAATCTAAGTGCAATGATCGGCGCCAAAAGATACAATGAGCGACCCGGAGTTAATAACTTTCTATAGTAAAACCTGCAATAAACCCTTTTGTTTTGTTCCTGACATTCCCATGTTCTCTTTCAAATGAAAGTGAAACCACCCGAAGTGTATTGATTGCTTTAACATAAACGCATAGAGAAGTGTGTATATTTTTTGTATTTCTCCAGATAATTAAGTTAAATATTAAGCACCTATTTTTTAATTGATTTTGAACGAGAATCGAGTGCAGAATGTCATCCAGAAATATTGCTACTAAGTAAACAGTCACCTGATATATCTATGAGATGATAAGTGCTAATATTGTTTAAGTAGTTAATATGAAAATTAGCATACCTAATTGTTATTATAAATAGGGTAGGTTTTATACAATCCATTTAATATAACTTGTCACTAGATGGCCCTGTAGCACATCAACTCTTATACCGCAGCTTCATACGTCAGTCGAAGTAAAAGAAGATCCAAATCAAGCCTAACGTAACAAAAGTTTAACTCTAAAACTCGAAAATTATTTGAAAACAGTCCACGTTCCTGACAAATGACATTGATGTCCCGAAAAGCCATTAAACGAGTCGTCCAATAGAGTGATTAATGAACGAACCTCGACAATATTTAATTCTTTGTGTTTGATAACATTTTCGATATAACTACGAGGCAGTTTCGTTAGATATTTATGTGTTTATCAAAAATAATTTGGATCAAGTAGTAGTACCGTTTCGACTGAATCAATATTATTAAAGTATAATCCTTAATATACTAACTAATATTATAAATACAAATGAATAAATTCATATTTGATTGTTTGATATAATATTATCTTTCACTATCAGCAGTTACTATTTACAATTTAAGTAAGTAAACGAACGTAAGTACGAAAATTATGAAAAATTCGTTGTAACACGTCGGTCTTCAAACTGACGGATATCCAAATAGATCTTCCACTGATAAAACAATTCGACCACTGTAATTTTTATCAGATTTCATCGCTTTCGTCAAAATTAGTAACATCTTCTTTATTGTGGTGAAGAGTTTGTCAATATATAAAAAACTAGCCTCTGCCTGCGGCTTCGTTCGCGTGGAATATATACTTTGGGCTAACGTTAACACGCAGCGGAAGCTCTCAAGAGGAAAAAAACTCCGTTTTTTAAACATTCTTTATTGGTGCTCTGCTCCTATTGGTCTTAGCGTGACGATATATAGCCTATAACCATTCTCGACAAATAAGCTATATAACATTGAAATATATATATATATATATATATAACAACTTACAAAGATAAGTAATTACTATTATTCTGTTAATTAACAGAACACACAACCAGTCTACTCATTTGCTCAAAGTTAATTAAACATTTTAGACTGTTAAACATGACATGCAAAACACCCAATAAAATGTTTAAATAACTTCTACATCGCAATTAAATATTCGTTACGCGATTTTGCAAAGAGGCCCTTCAATAATAAATATTTAAATAAAAAAGAAACATGTCATGTTTACGCAGCTTTATTTAAAAGAAAAACAGTGTATCAGTGTGTACACAGGAAGATCGCACGGTATACGTATTAAATTCTATAAATATTCTAGCTGACCCGACCACGCGTTATTGTGGCTTAGTTATTACACTTCATATTAAAACTATAATAAACTATTTTTGAAATTTAAATATGGCGCCATCTATGAGATGTCTAAAACAATTGGTCTTACAGTTTTCTCTTAACAAACAAATTTAAAACGCCATCTGTTGGGGACTGATGAAACTTACTAATATAATAAAAATAACCAACATAGACAATCATTTAATTTATAATAAAAGAATATTAAGAAAATATTCGAGACATAAATTATCCTATCTCTGTCGTTGGGCCAGACTATACATAAATGCCAACTTTCATGATGATCGATTCAGTAGTTTCGCAGTTCATCGTAGACAAACATCATGATACTGGTTTGTTTTATATATTAAGATATATAGAAATGTGCATAAAGTATATAATATACGAAGTTCCGAAGTATAAATACTCAACACATACATTTTCGTATACTAATAGAAAATTCTTCCCCGTCGTGCTATACGAAGTTTTATTTCAATAATTCTAACTATTAAAAAAGGAAAAATTAGAGAGAGAAACCGCGGGCACAGATAGTAATTTTGCATGGTTAAAAATAGTACCTCTCCAAAAATGTTTTCAATCCTAGTCGTTTCTAATTGGAGACATTTATTTCATAATTCGAAACTATAAAAAAATATACAATTCACACGAGAGGAACCGCGGACACAGCTAATAATTTTGAACGGTTAAAAATAATACCTCTCTCCAAAAATGATTTAAATCCTTGTCGCTTCTAATTGCAGACATCTGAGCCTTTGAAATGCTAATTCTCTAATATTTTAACAGTATTTATATAGGACGCTTTAATTTATTTTCATGTTTCTAATGGTTTAGAGAAGTCATCAAAACATTCTGATTAAAGGAGTATACGTGTAATTTATGTTATTTCTAAATTAATGTAATATCTGTTAATATATGATTATGTAAAATAATAATCGCCCAGTGGTCGAAATATAATCGTAATTTAAAAAAAATTCAAGTTTCAACATTAAGAAAATAAGAACGAACTTTGTCCGAGATTTTTTTTAATAACTCTAAGGATAATATTATTTTTTAGGTCTTGGTATTTGACCACGAAGCTTAGAGAGGGCTGGCTCTCTAGTGCAGCGGAAGACACCAACAGGTTCTTGGTGACATAAAAAGATTATACGGAAGATTATAATTAACTACTTTGTATCTGCCTATTCATATATAACTGCTTTATTCAATTCAATTTTTGAATACGTACAACAAATATTAAAACACTACGACAGTTTCGCAAAATATCTCAATTATGGCGAAGAGATGACAAAAAACTCCATCACCTTTTAATATAGTTATGAAGCTGTCACCATGATTTAAGAAGAATCAATTGATCAACAAAGTGCTTGTACTGGAAAGTGCATTCCAATCTTTTATTTTCTGTGTGAAAATCCTGGATTATGGCCAAAAAATGCATAGCCTGGGGCTCAAAATAAAAAGTGCTTCAGGTGGTTTCCGCTACATGGCAATCGAGTTTAAATTAACTGTCTCCGTTCGCAAAAACTGTGTTTGAGATTTTCAAAGGTGCCAATGACGTTGTTTATATGTGGCGATGACCAGCAGAAGAACTATGCGCAGGAACAGACGAGTCAGAAGGAACGAACGAACGGAAAGAACTTTGGAGTTTCGGGCCTAGTAACTGGTGGATGAGCTCTGAATAGCAGTGGATGTACTAGAAGAAGCAGGAATTCGTGGCCTTTTCGGCGTAGCACACTGCTATATTTGAAAATTCAACCAACAAGGAAAACATAATCCCACAAGTACAGACCCAGCATAAATTTATAATTTTATTGTGAGCTGTATATTATTTTTTCAAAGTTTGTGTACGAACGTCAAAATATCATGGACGATCAGGGACGATCTCCTTGGTAACTTCGGTTAGGATCAACTGCTGAAAATGTCTGTTTTGTGTCATAAATGTTACGTCCGCAGGCAAATCAATTGTTGTGTGCCTCGAAATATATTTGTACTCGCAAAGAAAAAATAAATAATAACGCTCGCTATCATACTATGTTTGTATTTATTATACCTTATTATGTAGTCGTAGTCCGTTTCTAGAATTTCTTTTATTTATCTCCATATTCGCTCTAATTTTCAGAATAAATCTGAGCTCAGACATCCTGAGGAATGCTTATCTACTTTACAAAAAAAGAGTGAAAATATCTGCGAAGATTTTATTCGAAACATTTGACAAGATTTAAGATTGGCCATTTTCAGAATCTCGTTGTTTCTAGTTTCCACGGTTGACGATTTTCAATATGACTTTATACTATGATTAAGCTATCTTCAACCTATTTCAAGTAATATTTTGTATTAATTATAGACGAATACATTTATTTGATTGCCACAGTAATATTTTGTGAGGGGAATAAAAATCACAGCGAAAGTAATACATTAATTTATCTCCCACCAGACATCTAAGTGAAAAAATCGAACTGAAGATACAAAATGAAGATAGAGCACGCCCCACTGATTTAAATTTATGTATTAAAAGACTGTTGAATACCTGGAGTATTTTATTACTAAATACTAGTTCTTGCTAGCAGCATTGACCTATCCGTATCCCTTCGGAATAGTATGTTTTTCTGGATGAAAATTACCTTATATCTTTTTTTGTACCCTTGATAACGTATATACATAACTTTAGAAGGATTCAATCGGTAGTTAAGGTATAAAAACGTAACATACAAACTCACATTCATATTTATAACATTAGTAAGGAATTAAGACGACACTTATTTGTTTATTTTTTGATAACCATAACTTACATGATGTAATTATATATACATTAATATAATTGATGGCTCTCAAACTACTACTGGACAATACTAACACGGGCTTTTTCACAGATTGTCAACATTAGGGTGAAAAAAAAGTAAAGTTTTTTATTGCTACAAAATATCATGGATAGAAAGTAATTATACGTATAGGTTCATTAGTAATGCCCATCCAGCTACACACTGCAGTACAAATGAGTGGTACTAGATGGCCAATTTTTTATAGGGAACGGTAGCAATGTACGGCCGTACATTAGTACGTGGCTTAACAAAAATATTACATAGAATTACTATTAGATTAGACACACACGATGATCACGAATACATTACTGCTGCAACAAAAGACCAAGTCAGTCTTAATATTAAGTAAGTCTATATATTTCTGTAGAACAAAACAATATAACACTGATATACATAATGACACAACTAGGCATTAAAAGTAAATTCGATTGTAGAAAGCTGAAATGTCGTAACTTGCATTTTGGGTTAAATTACTTTTTAACATATTCTTGTATAAAAAAATACCGCTTCGAATGTTCTGGGTTTCGCTTTCCCTCTATTCAATTTTTCACCGATACGACAGTGGTTTTCTGCCTAGTTTTAGCACTACAATAAAAATAATTGAAGTTTCGAAATAGGTTTTTGGTTGTAGTGTAATATATGTATATTAAAAGATGTCCATAAATTTCGACTACTGCCTTTGAAATTGCAATAAGAATTGTTTATATTGCTTAACGTTATTCTTTTTTTGTTCGATATCGCAATAGCTGGCCAGTTAGAAAAAGCCCATCATGTTTTGTTTTCAACACAATATTTTACTTTATCCAAAGCTCAAATTCAAACACAAGTATTCGAACCTGCGTGGATCGACGCAATGTCCAAATATGTTATCAATTGAATTGTCTTGTAAATATTTCATTTACAGCATGAGATCAATCAACTTTATTATATGTATGAATATAAATCAAGCCTTTAAAATTGCACAGAAATAACTCAAAATTGGTCAAAGTGATGTGAGGTATAAATTATAAGTATTGGCAAAGTACTTTCGATTTAAGTTATATTATATACATTTTTTTCCTAGCTAAGTTTAAAATAAGCAATCATAAACTGTTACCTAAATCACGCGGTCGTTTGTAAAACGATATTGTTATAATTTATTCTAAGTCGGACATTTTTAATTTTACAGGCAGCTTTTTGGCAACAATACTAGTTTTATTATAACCTTTAAATTAATTAACGTTTGATTTATTATGTTTCTTAGTTAACTTATTCAAACTACGCGGTTTCATAGCATTAATTTATTTAAGCATTGTAATGTGTTATAAAATGTATACTTAAAATGTTTAATTTAATGTTTCTTAAATGTAACTGTTACTTTAACTGCGTGGTATATAATAAACTTAAAGAAATATTGCGATATAAGGGTTTTGTTCCGAAAAGTAAATGGCTTGCTAAACATACCTTAGACGTCCTACAAAGCTGGTGTCTCTTTTAATCGGAATAAGTAGGCGGTTATTTATTATTCTTGCTTATTGATATAAGTTAGGTAATTTTTCTGTTCTTTAGTAAAAATAAAACCAATAGGCAACAAATATTTCTGTAATTTCTTAATGTAACTTATTGTACTTACTTATATTCCCATAGACTCCGTACAGTCTAAACTTAAGTTAGCTTGTCTAGCGTTCCCCGTACAGTACGGGAGATAGACGCTAGGTCAGCATGTTACAAATAAGTAGTATAAGAATTAACTTAAGAATATTCAGAAGTCTAGAATCGACTCTCGTAGGATATACATGTAGGATACGAAGTCTAAAATCGAACGTAATAGTTTTCAGTTACATAATTAGTGTCTAAACTTGACGTTATTATAATAAATTGTTTAACATCGTCTTGTAGTTTTTAAAAAGTCGACTCAAGCGGTGCCGAATTTTTTTTTTTCGATCTGACTACGCTATTGTTCTGGCAAGGTCTTAACAGCTTCACCGGACTACAACGAAGCGCTCCCGAAGTTAACTACCTACTCGTAGTTACTATCGATTCCTGAAGGAATGTATGAAAACATTTATTTATACGCGATCTCCTTGATAATGTTTCAAATTAGTTTTCATAACAATTCGGGTCTTATGTTCTATTAGTATGCAAATTTAAAAGTAACAAATAGAGAGAGTATTAGTTCCAATGGCGATAGAAATAAATATACCAAAGCCTCTGATAAACAGGCGTTTCAATTAATACTGTAAATCCATCAATTTCAATGGAAAAGTTTTATACTTACAATATGACTCATTATTTAATATATTAATCATATTATTTTAAACGTTAGCGGCTTTCACCCGCGGCTTCGCTCGGGTAATGTAGATTTCACCTATTACTAGAGAACATTTTTTTTCACACTGTAAATGCTCAACCAATCTTCATGAATAATTTCATAAATATTCAAAGGTACAGAAAAAGTGTAGATGGAAACTAAGCTTCGACTCAATTGCAAGGATTTGAATCTACGTCCATCGCCGCTATGTCGGAAGATGCTATCAACTAAGACAGCATCGATTCAACTTCAACAACTGTACGACGCTTAATATTTACCAAGCTTTATGTTAATATTGCGAAAATTATATATGAACGGGGACTATTAAGGCACTTAACCCTGTAGCACTGCGACCAGTATGATTTATTGTCATCGCCTAATATTGCTAAAGCTTCTTGACTAGTTCTGTAGCGATTATATTCTGTAGGATTTCTTTAGCCGAGAGCACCTGTATCTCATCCAGGAGCAATACGTGCATTCCCAGAATCCAGTTGCGTTGTTTTTTTATACCAGTGGCGGCAAATGAACATGCGGGTCACCTGATGGTAAGAGATTACCGCCGCTCATGGACACCTGAGACACTAGGGTAATCACAGACACGTTGCCGGCCCTTTAGAAAGGAGTAGGCTTCTTAAATGATGGTAAATTGTAATGGTCCGGAAACGCAGCCGCTGGGAGTTCGCTCCAGAAAACAGACGTCCGCGGCAATAAAGAACGTGAGAACCGCACAGTGGACGACTTCCAACTATCGAGACGACACTGATGATGTTTAAATCGGTGATGAATCGTTTTTTATAACGAAACTCAGCAGCAGGTATCATTCCGAATAGCTCTTCAAAGCACTCACCATGATAAATCTTGTACAGGATGAAAAGCGACGCAACGTCCCTACGGAGCGCCAAAGTGTCGAGCCTTAAGGAGAGCACCTGGTCGCCGATGATTCGAGCCGCTCGACGTTGGATACAGTCAAAAAGAAGTAGGTGACATTGAGGTGCTTCAGCCCAGAGGTGGGAACGGTATTCCATATGCGGACGAACTTGCGCCTTATAGATCTGAAGGCAGTGACCCGGTGTGAAATACCGTCCTGCTCTGTTAAGAACACCTAATTTTTTTGAGGCCAGTTTTGCTCTACCTTCCAGATGACCACCAAACTGAACGTCACTTGATATATCGACACCCAGGATACTGATATTAGGCTTAATAACTGAAGGAATACCCTGAAATATAGGAACCGCGTCAAAGAGGGTCTTTTTAGCGGCGAACGTATACATTTGCGTTTTAGTGGGGTTAAACTGGACCTGATTTTGTCTTCCCCTATATGAAACGCGTTCAAGTGTGATCTCTAGACTTTAACTCTGGACTCTTTGGAGTTTTCAACTGTGGAGGATATGAATTTAACTAAACCAATGGTGTGTTCGGCAGCTTCTCTTAAACTAATCTCTTTAAGCTTAGTAAGGTACCATCTTCAATGATATTTTAAGTTTAATGTTACACAGTGAAGTTATGCGAATTAACACAACATGCCTAAAGGTTTTTGTTATGATATATACCACACCGACTATTAAAGGACATATATAATATATTAGTATTTATTGGAAGCCTGTGGGCGATGCTTATTTTCCGGTAAACTCTTGAATACGTAAGAGAACTACTATTTTAAGAACAAACTCCCACAGTTATTGTAGCCGTAATAACTCAGTACCTTTGCTCGATTAATCCCTTTGGCGCTTTCACCAACAACAGAGAAGGGTACCTAGACACTAGAATTGAGGTCAATTCTAAAAATAATTATTTCCAGAATTATTTGATGATATAAAATACTAGGAAACGTACGCGACTATGGCGACGTTAACTTATAATATAACGTGGTGTCTTCACAAGAAACGCGTTTTATTTTTCCAAGATTTTTAAAAATATATTTATTTATTTTATTGGTAGTAGTTTCTTTATTGTTTGTTATATTATTGTTTATTATTTATTGTATTGTTTTACGTAAAACTTCGGTTATTGTGCACCAGTGAAATGGATGGGATATAATACCAGAGAACATGAATTCAAAGATATCACAAAAATTCCATGAATAATTGTAAAAAGGAAGCCTCCATCTTGTTAGGACATTGGTATAATCACTAGATACTAGTAATATTAGCTATTCGATAATGACAGTTATGATCTAGAATGTTGGTTGCCAAAAAATAACAGCCATCAAAGTGAATTTGTTAGTTACACCGTCACGTCTTTAAAAAACAATTTTGAAACGTTCTTCATTGGTGCTCCGCTCCCATTGGTCTTAGCCTATAACCTTTCTCGATAAATGTGTTATCTAACGGTGAAAGAATTTTTCAAATCGGATCAGTAGTTCCTTACATTAGCGCGTTCAAACAAACAAACTCTTCAGTTTTATAATATTAAAGTGTAGATGTTTCATTTCAACAATAATATAAACTCATTCAGTTGTGTTATCAGGTTGAATAGGACATAGTCGATGCAGTCAGGATGCCAATAACACTAAGTAAATACTTTCACTCTTTATTTGCCCAGAGTTACGGCTTACAGTACAATTTACAATGGAATGCGTAGATAACACCGACATCTTGCTTTTTATAGACCGAACTATATAATTTATAAGACGAACTATATAACTCAAACCAATTACCATTTACTTATAATTCTGCTAAATGTTTTAAGTAACACAAAGATAATAATTAATGAACAAATTAATATTATTTACGTACATCAATTCTATATAAAATCATTGTTATATCATTGTTATTTATGTACCTGAAATATGTGTATATGTGTAGAGTAGAGACATCTAGCCCTTTATAGGTCAAACTATTGAAGTCAAAGCAATTATTACTATTATCATAAAACTAATGTTGTGCAAGTAATAAATGAACAACATCAATTCCTATTGAAAGGACTCATTGAAATCTATATAATTATATTAATTCTCATTTATGTATCTTTAATAAAATGGCGTTAGTGTTAATGTGTCTCTCTTATATGTTGGCGCTTGGCGCTAGTATCAATGCGTATCTCTAATATGTAGCGCTAGTATCTCGAGTCGAATGACGAGCGGTACCGGAAATGGGTAGCTAACAGTTGACACTTGAGTATTTGAACACCTTTATATTACTCTCGTTCACATTCGTCTAATAAAAATAGCGTACGGTATATCTTAATTTAAATATAGCATCGTTTTTTAAAATAATCTACGCGACATAAAAATGCAATTTAAACATGTCAAGCAGGAGGAAGAAATTTAAAATTTCCTCCGGCGTTCATACAACATAAACAAAAACCGCAGTGAAATAACCTCTCTATTATAAATGCAGCTCGGGCGCTCGCACAGGTCTGTTTCAATAAACGTTTTGCTTTAATTGCCCGGGTTGTTTCTTTTTCTCCTTATGAAAACGGTAAAAAGCAATGTTTTGCTTGGATGTTTTATATTTATATAATCATAATATCATTTTGCAATGTCTCTTCTTTTCTAGTTATTTGGATTCTACTGCATATATGGTGTTACGATGTGATTGAAACAATGAAACTAGTATTCCTCGTTTTTTTGAGTTTGATAAGATCATCACTTTAAACAAATAATATTTTTTCTTACAACACAAGTTTATATAATAAGATTGTTTGGAATATCAAGTTCTATATATCCAAAATCAAAGATTTATATTACTATTGTTTGTTGACGTCTCAGCTTCTATTCTCAAATAAAGCGATAAAAAAATAGCTAGACGAGCATCGCAAAAGAAACAGGATTTACGACTTTTCTCCGATTTGTGTTTTAATGTACTAGTGCTAGAGTCACGCTAAAGATATAGTAATCAGCATGAAAGGGTCAGCTCGCCTGGGGTAGTACCACCTTCTCACAGAAAACCAACGTGAAGTAACATTGCTTGCATTGTTGCGTTTCGTTCAGTCAGTGAGAGCGCCGGAGGCCCACCTCTCCGCACCTTCCCCCTCTCCTTATCTCTTTCTTCCGCTCCCCCTCCTAACTCTCCTGGTGTTGTAAGTGTCTATGGACCATTAATGGAAAGCATTAGTTCTTGTAACTACTAAACATTTAAATATGATTTTGATACGCGAATTTACTACTAAATGCACTGATATCATTTTACGATAACTATTACTAAAACTTGAGTAATACTTAATAAGCTATAACACCTGCATCTGCTCCTTAAGTGTTTTGGACTTCGGTCACACCGTACGTACACGTTTGAAATTGCTTCTATAATTTTATAGAGATTTTCAAGTTATATTTGTATAGTACAATCAGTGGTTCAAGGCCTCAATGTATACAGGTCTTTGCAAACTGTTAGACACCACGTATTTGTCAGCCAGTCGGTCAGCGAAACCATTAACATTCTGTAAATACTGTGACTATTCATCCGAGCAGAGCTCCGCCCCACAACAACGTTCACATAGAAGTGCGCGTAGATTGACGGTATCTTTCCTTTTATATCCTTTTATATTACTATAGATGATATTAAATAGCAGATTGTTATTTAAGTGATACACCATCAATATAATCGTTCTTATTTATGCATCTAAATTATGTATCTCTAATACGGTGGATCTAGTAATGTTCCGGTGGCATTGTAGTCACGCCTCTCGGGTGTATCATAGCGGTACCGGACGTAGTCATTTAACAAGACTCAAATGTGGCAGAACTTTATAACGAAGGTATATGCGCGAGCAGCAAATCAGTTACTGACGTCAAGCCATCTTAAATAAAGGAAAATTGTTAACTATATTTTTGCAGATGACTCTGCAAAGAGTCACTTCGACAATTACTTACCGTTAATCCACACCCTAAGATCTATATTATATTTTGGATCTTAAATTTACCTAGGCTGTAGAACCCATACAATTTTGTATAGGGAGAGAAGAACAAAGAAGATACGTTTGTTGCAGGAAGTATAAGAACAATGCTACACTACATAATAGTTTTCTAAAAGGCCATGACAAAAATATGGAAAAATTAAACGCTACACATAAAAACATTGTACTCATAAAACAAAGTATCAATGCACCGTGCACTTCTATACAAATTCTACGTACATATACTATGTAAACAGTCTAAATACTCCTTTTACGGCTGTGAGATAAAATTATTCCCAATGTAATTATTTTACATATCAATACAATTAAACTTTCGTTTAAGACCATACGAATACTAAATATCGGCAAAGTACTTTAAGGAGCTCTTCAAAGGTATTTATTGTGCACTTCATTGTTTCATAGTCCTTTTTTAAAAGACCGCTTATACTCACTTTTGTTTAAAAAAAATTGTTCGTCGTTTAAAATCGAAACGGTGTAACAGAGACTGTGGAGGACCTCCTTACACCGAAACTTTAATAATAAATTCATTGTTCCGATGCACAGCTCCAGTTACAATGTAGTACTCACTGATACCGGAACATGGAGTCGTAAAATGTAGTCGGCACGGAAAGCCTCTCTTCGGCACAGAAGCAAACCAATTAATTTAACTAGGGAAACAAAATTTATCATATCACTGTTGGTAATATATTTTAGTTTCTAATTAAGAATAAAAATACCCCACTGGGAAAAATAACGGATGAGACGGTGCTTAGAGATACATAAAAGTTAATGTAAAACAAAAGCGACCAGTTGTAGGTATAATCAATTTAAAATAAGTAGAATCGATTGAATATACAGTAAACTATATTAAAAAGGTAGAAAAATACGCATCTGGGGTAAAGTATATTATCAAAATATATTGCAGTAAGAGATTCCAACCTCTATCTTAAGATCGTCTTTAAGTCGATGATTCAGAATAAAAACTGGTAGAACTTTTCCAGAACGGCTCCACTTCATCTGCTAACATGTAATAGTGGGGAAAAATGGCGAAGGAAGCAGGAAGAAAGCATTTGGAATAGAAAGTATTCCAATCATTTCACAATGACGAAGGATATTTAACGACCTCGAGCCACCCTAAGCTAGACCTACAGGCAATGGATGTAGACACGTCTGTCGCCTCAGTAGTTACTGTACAAACACATAAGGTTGAGGCGCATTTGTGTTTGATGTACCTCCTATCATTTTGTCAGAGGAAGTTCTGTATTTAGACCTTTCAGACTGCAAGACATTCTCCTGATAAGAGGCTGATATCCTTCGGGTTCGAGTGAAATTAATACTCAAGCAATTACCGCTCTCCGGTGTATAGATGTAAAAAGAATACCGATGGATTTTATATGTTAAGAATTGAACACACCTCACCACCTACCACTCACCACTACACGTTATTGCGGCGGGAATATTACATTTATTCACCAATGTTCAAAGTAAAATGTTTCCATTTAGGTACCTAAGTAGGTGTGTAGTGTTAAAACCACGGTATGTCAAATTTTAGAAGAAAATGTTTTTATAGCACACGAATATTATTAAATTCAAAATTTCAGCACTTCTCTTCACAAGATTTCCAACTATAGACACTCAACTACGTTTTAATCTGCGGATGCTTTAGAGATCAATTTTCAAAGCCCCATTTTTTCTTAATTCATCCGAGAAGGATCATGACAGCGTAATGAAAATTTAAGCCATTGTATTACTAGTGAAGGTCAATTCTTGTAGTGCTGTGTAAAGGTCACAACCAAAACCTTTGTAAATTAATATACATCAAGTGATGTTGGCAACATTCGAATAGAATTCTAAACAACCTTACTGTGTGTTGATGGAGTATTGTATTTATAAGTTAGTACGTAATGTTGACAATCCCATTTAATCCTCTGTTAGTTTAGGATATAGTTGAAACTACTCAGCATTACCATCATCCACGTAAACATTATCATTTTACACGGCGCACGTGAACCAAGTTAATGGAACAAAAATACGGAATTCACTAGAATAACATCCCGAAATGAAAACGGAAATAATACAGTGTTGATAGGGTTTTTTGAATTTATTATTACTAATAGCCGCCTCTTTGATTTTTTTTTTGTTAATGGTACAAACTGTATTGGATATTGTACAAATATAACAGCTTGGAATATGAAGAATAGACTTTAAATAAAGGCTACAACGTGACGTTAATTTGAAACAGAAGCTTAGTACGAGAAGCTAGAAAACTAATGTGATAACAACCATTCATAAATAATCCGGTATTCACCGATACTTTTGGATTATATTGTAGTGTCATCATTGTTATGTTTAATGAAACTTTAAACGATGTTCTGTACATTTATAGTAGATATAATAAAAAAAAAATGCACTTGGCTAAGCATTTTTGTTGGCTGTTCTCAGTGAGTAGATCTATTTCGAACTAATAGTTAGTATTCTAAATGTTATAAGTGAACTAGAGTTAAATTCATGAAGAATATTTAAATATCAGGGACTTCTACTAAGGTTAATAACAGTTTTTTTTTAATGTCATAGGTGGCAAAGGAATAGACGGGTAACCTGATGTTAAGTGATCACCGCCATCCATAGACACTTGCAACACTCAGTGCAGTCGCAAGGGCGTTGTTAGCCTATCTTTGGGGGAAAGGGAAAGGAGGAGGAGGAAGGAGGAGAGGAGCTGAGGTGAGCATTCTCACTGACGCAACAATGCAAGCACTGTTACTTCACGTCGGTTTTCTGTGAGAGAGTGGTACTGCCCCGGGTGAGCCGACCCATTCAAGCTGAAACCAGTAATAGCTTCAGCGTGGCTCTACCACCTACAGTGTGAGCTACTCGTTTCTGGAACGCCCATAGTATTTATACGTACCTTGGCACTACTACGTATAGCTGTTTTTAGCTCTTCAGCTGTTAAACAATTAATCATAGAAATAAATCCAATATTATATACAAGTAGTAGTTACCGACATTTATAGTATTGTTATTCGAATAATGAGAAAAGCTAATCATAAATTCTAACACTTATTCGCTAATGTTCGTGATCAACATGTCTTGGTATTTTATTAACCAATATTAGTTTATGTTTACTTTCATGTGTTTACATAAAATAAATTTAAACATATATTTTACTAACCTAAATCAGCATTTTTTAATGAAATATACGTACATAAAATCTCATGCAAACGTAAACTCTAACTGCAGATGAGAGTCATATTACGTTTTGTTTGTTTTTCCAGTAATTATCGCTCCCGAGGGGGAAAAACGTTGCACGGTTAATGTGTCTTTGGACAGACTCATTTTCTACTCCCTCCTACGTACGTAAACCACACAAGATAACTGGTAAAAAAGGAAATGAACCGCGGGATAATTTTAACAGATGTGTCTTTCGTATACTATGCTGTGTTTACAATTTTCTAGATTTTCGAAGCAAATTTCCTTTAGGGGCGACTAGTCTCTGTCCGGGACTTCGTTCACGTGGAATAGATACACTAACATTAACCCGCAACGCTTCTTAAAAGGAAAAAAAACATCCCAATTTTTAAACATTTTTCATCTGTGCTCCGCTCTTATTGGTCTTAGCGTAATGACATGTAGCCTATAACCATTCTCGATGTATGAGCTATATAACACTGAAAGAATTATTCACATCGGACTAGTAGTTCCTGAGATTACTCCCTACAATGTCTCAACGTCACAAGTTCGCAAACTCACAAACTTTACCTCATTATAATATTAGTATAAATGAGTGATATTTTAGCCAAGAGAAAGTCATGATTTCACGTGTTGACATGCTAGCAAAGCGTGACCGAGCGTATTGCGCTTACGTCAGACTAGCGATGCGTAGTATAGCAAGCCTGTCTACGTCTGTTTCATTCCGATATACAGGTAGTGTTTTTATTCAATTAAAATTGCATGATTCACAAACAAATGTATGAATGAATATCTTAGAATAGTTTAGCTAGGTCAAATCGGGTTTTCTCGGTAACAGCTCAAGCCGAGATGTGCCGTGCACCCTTGAGCTTGTTACCTGAATAAAATCGGCTGAGTGCCTTAAGCACTCGCCTTACTAGTCCTGTGAAGCTGTAAAGGCCTTGCAAGACCAATAGCATAGGTAGTTCGAAAAAAAAAAACGTCTGTTGTTGTTTTATTCATTAGTTCATTATTATTCATTAGTTTATTAATTAATAAACGGTGTAAAAGTGTATATGTATAATTAATATTCTGAGTTTCATTAGATTTGAAAATTAGACTAATGTTAATAAGTTCAATATACAAATTAAAACAATTCATACTATAATTCACAATTGTTTGCTGTTCTGTAGAAAGTCCTTATGATTGTCTCGATTTCTTATTAATAAACAAGAGCTACGAGGCAGGTAAAGGATCGTGTATCTGACAGTTCATGAATCTTATGGAGATTGGCCTTCAAATTGGTGACACAACAAAGGGCAGAAGGGTGCACTTCCACGATTGCGTTTCACAAGCACATAGCAGCAATATACAGACACAAACACCTGTGTCTACTATACCGACGTGATTGACGTCACAATTAGTAGGTTCATCCATCAGGCCTTGAACGCTCGGGCGCGGGACATTGTGAATTATAATTTAAAAAGGTTATAAAAGATAATAATAAAGCCGCTATAAAGGCAATAATCTCATTTAAAATCCCAAAATATAATAGTTACATAAAAAAGTAATAATAATAGTTGCTTATATTTAAAAGTATTTTTAACATTATTAATAAAATCAAAGAATACAGAAAAAAGATGCAGACCAAAAGTAAGCAGAATAAAAAGAATGTTCTAAATTTAAAAAGGTTATGAATTAATTTTTAGTGAAGGAAGATCATTAGGACGAATAACGCATTATAGGTTTCTAATGCTCGCTTTGTAAGCTATCACTTTCAACATGCATGTTTAGGAGCATAACATGATGAGGGTGTATGATTAACTGTAGCACCGGGAAAGTATTCACTTACTAGATTTCCAAGCTATCAAGAGATGCACTGTTTAAATTCGTTTAAGACTTTTTTCCTGACACACACACGGCAAATATACTTATACGCATCCGTTTGTTGTTGCTTGTTACTGCCCTATAACGTGCATAGACATATTATCACCTTATCACCGCTTTGCCAATAGAAAACCCGCTTCACCATCGTGACAGGAATAGTTCCCTTTAACCTTTGGTGCGTACTTTACAGTACCGCTAATTATATTATTTTGATAACTGTTTTTGCGCGTCAACATTTACGGCCATCATACTCAAAAATCCTTTACTCTTCTCGCCTCTGTAGGATATTTATACTTCTCGGGCTTCCTTCCAATGCTTATGTAAGCACGTATGTGTTCCAACAACTATACTAAAGAGTCAGTCATCTACTAGGATTAGTGTGGTCACATTTCACATGACCAAGTTATGACACATCGCCACTTAATCGCTCGTGAGGTCGTGGCAAAATTTAAAACGTCAATTTATTCTATCACAGTTTCTTTGATAAACTTTAAAGCAGTTGGTTAATTAAAAGTATTATTATTAAAAACAATTATTTAGACATTAAGTAGTTATATTGATTTAATGGTAGACAGTTATACGTGACAACACGAGACGCTGTTACGAGAGTAGAGGAGAGCTGTAAGTGGACATAATAGAAAGAGATGAAACTAAGGGAGAGCAAAGATCAGAAACGAGAAATATATAAGGAATATTTCAAATATTATTTTATTTAATTTTACTACTTTCTCAAGTTTATGAAAGACTAATAGAAAAATATATATAAACCATAAATTTAAAGTTCACATAAAAATTTTATTTTCGAATAAATAACAGTGTTATTACTCACATGAAAAAAGGCGTTTCATCAATTATTCATTAGGAAAGATAGCAACGAAATGGATGCAGTCCATATTGACCATGCAAGCTCGCATTACGCATCGTAAATATGAATTTACTGTCCCCAATAACCGGTGAATAAATTGGTGTTGAGCGAGACCCGTTAATGTTTTCTGGGTTCCGTAAAACGTTCAACTAAATGCTTATTTTTTATCGGTTCGTTGACGTTTTTGAACGCAAATGCTAAAGTTTTTTGCCTAGCGAAGGAATCTTCCTATTTCTTTAACATAGCAAACTAATAGCGGTAAGATTTTGAGTAACAGTAGATCATTTATTAATATAGTTAGTGAAAAACTGTCTACTACTTTTATTTTATTCATTTTTATATGGATCATTTAAATGCGATTGCGCATTTAAATTGCAAATTTGTTTTAAACGCCATCTATGTATCATCGCTTAAACTAGGTGGTTAATTACCTACATGTAAATGTTTGATATTTCGTATTATAATAGGATAAAAAATTAAATAGCAATTACTAAGGTTTTCGATAACCTAAATTATTAGAGGTTTAGCACGAACGTTCTTGCTTTGAATCATAGATCCATAAAGAATATTCTACTCCAAAGATATGTTGTACCCTATACCATGCATAAGTGATTACTTATCTCTATGCAAACTCGCAACATTTTACAACCTGTACTATAGTAAATAAACATGAGGTCATTTTTACGACCACATTTAGAACGATAGCATTTAACAATTTTTATTACTACCAGGCTGTACATACTAGTTTAGACGCATGGTTTTTCATACTGAAACACTGAATAATGAAAATATATTTTACATGGAGAAGTAAATTTTAGTACATTTTTTACCGGGTTTTGTGAATAGTTTGACTTTAATTACTCATTACATTTCCATTACAAAACCGAACGAAATTAACTATAAAACTATATACTTCATACAGGTTACAAGTTTGTATATTTTTATTTTTGTCATACCGTGACAATGTCCACGTGTTTTTTTGCTATGAAACATAATTATCAAAATGGGGCATTAATTTTTTTTCATTAACTGCATGAAAACTAAAAAAAATCGCTTTAAGGTGTTGTTGATGTGTAGGTATTTATATTGTGTTTTAGTCCTTATTACAGAACCGTGTCATTTTTAAAAGCTGTTGTTAAAGAAATTTTTTGTAAAATATGATTTTTCTGTAGCTTGGACATAGACATTTACAAATTATTTAGTCTCAATAATGATCAGTTCTTATGGGATGACCACACTGCATTCTGTTTCTTTATACACTGTGCCGAATATCATTATTGCTTACCTTACTTCCTTACCTACAATTTCTATACTAATTACGAACTAATTACGTCTATGGGGCATACAATAAACTTAGATAACTTTTAATTAATAGTTCATAGAATGTAAAATAACCTTTTAAATTGAACAGTTTCAGAACATATGAAAACAAATAAATAAATAAACTCTTGGGCTTTATAATATCACTATAGATTATACGAGTATTTTCCCTCGTCAAAAAGTTTACCTTTTTCAACCAATTCAGAGAGATTTAACCCACGTGATAATAAATGTAACACTAGAAAACAAATAATGAAATTCGTTCACAAAGTAAAAGGTGAAGTTGTTTTATCGTTCCTACTTCAAGTTCCCGCTAACAAAACTTTTCTTTTACTTTAAGCACAATGCATCAAGAACTTTAGCTGTCTGTGGTATACTTATACAGTAAATACAACAGTGTATTTACTTTCTATTATGTATTTTTTGTACTAGTTTTTCTTGATGTTTTCTAGTTAACAATGTGGTGTTAATAGTCTATTTATATTCAACAATAAATCACAAATAAACTTGGATTGATTGGTAAGACAGTTGATATTAAGGGATCACCACCGCCTATAGATAGCAGCAACAGCAGAGGAGTCGCGAGTGAGTTGCCAGCCTGTGTTTGGGAGAGGGATGAAGGAAAGGGGGAAAGGAGGGGAAGGTGGAGGGGAGGTGGTCCTCCAGTGTTCTCCCTTACCGAACGAAACGCAACAATACAAGCACTCTTACTTCACGTCAGTTTTCTGTGAGAGTGTGGTACTACCCCGGGCGAGCCGACCCATTCATGCTGAATACAGTAACAGCTTCAGCGTGTCTCTGCCACCCACAAACTCTTTTAATAGCCCCAATGGTGACAAAAGTATAAAAGCCCAAAATATATAAAGAACTAAGCTCAGGCAGACACATATTCGAGACAGTAGCGTATTGTTAATTCGTGCATCCTTTTTGTTTTTATTGATTGCTCGGTTAATCCGATTTCCGCAGGTTCAAGCCCCGGTATGTTTTAACATTTTTATCGGAAGTTACCAACATTTACTAATTGAAATTGGTAACATTATCGGCTGATAGTGAAAGGAAACATCGTGGGGAAACCTGAACCTTAGAGACACAATAATACTACTCATCATCATCATTATCCTTATCCCACCTAAGTAGCGTCGGCACAACATGTTTTCTTTTTCCACTCTCTCCTATCAAATGTCATCTCAGTATTCACACCCTTTACGCACATATCATTTTTCACACAATCCATCCACACCTTTTTCGGTCTTCCTCTACTCGTATATCCATCCACTATCATACTCAACACTTTTCTAGTCACATGGTTTTCATCTCTTCTCATGACATGCCCATACCATGCTAACCTATTACTTCTCAACTTCTCTGTCACCGGTGCTATTTTCAAACTTCCTCTGATATACTCATTCTTAATCTTATCCATTCTAGTCACACCACACATCCACCTTAACATTCGCATCTCTGCCACATATAATTTCCTCTCATCCGTTTCTTTCGTAGCCCAGAACTCAGATGCATACAGCATGACCGGTCTTATCATGGTTTTATAAACTTTCCCCTTGAGTTTCAAAGGCATTCGTGGGTCACAAGCTACCCCAGACACATTTCGCCCTTTCATCCATCCTGCATTTATCCTGTTCCTCACATCCTTATCAATGCCACCGTCGTTTTGTATCATTGAACCTAGATACCGAAAATTGGAGCAAGCTTGTAAGGATACACCATTTAAGGCTATAGGTGAAAAACTAGATGTACCACCAAAGTCGCAAAACAAGTATTCAGTTTTTGTTCTACTAATTTTTAAACCGACATTCTCCAGGTTTTCTCGCCATTTTTCCAGCCTGCTCTGGACATCGTTAGCGTCCTCTCCGATAAGAACAATGTCGTCAGCAAACAGCATACACCAAGGTGTATACTCCTGTATGTCTAATGTTAATGCATCCATAACAAGAAGAAATAAATAAGGGCTTAAAGCTGAACCCTGGTGTAAACCTACTGCCACATTGAAATCATCGGTAACTCCATCTTCGGACCTAACTTGTGTTTTCGCTTGACCGTACATACCACGAATAAGTTGTAGGTACTTCCCAGGCACTCTTTTCTTTTTCAAGGCCCACCACAAAACATCTCGAGGTACTCGATCCTATGCCTTTTCCAGATCAACAAACACCATATGCAAGTTCTTATGTACACGTCTGTATTTTTCGCACAATTGCCGAAGTGCAAAAATGGCATCGGTTGTCGCTCGTCCAGGCATAAACCCAAATTGATTCTGCGTCACTTCAGTCTCATCTCTTATTCGTCTCGCTATCACTCTTTCCCAAACCTTCATACTATGTGACATGAGCTTTATTCCTCGATAATTGTTACAGTCCTGCACATCACCCTTATTCTTAAAGATAGGTACTATTATGCTATAACACCACTCATTTGGGATCGCTTCTTCCTGTAACATCTTATTAAAAAATAAAGTCAGCCACATCCATCCATCTACTTTTAAAAACTTCCATACTTCAATAGGTATGCCATCCGGCCCTACGGATTTTCCGTTTTTCATACCATTCACAGCTTTTCTTACTTCTTCCTCACTTATTTCTTGTACAACGCCTAAATTTAATGGTATAGACTCTAGCTCTCCAGTCCTGTCATTTTCTTCATTCATTAGTCTTTCAAAATATCTCTTCCAATGACACTTTATGTCTTCATCATCCGTCAAAACGTTTCCTCTATCATCTTTTATACATTTAACATGTGTAAAATCTCTTGTACTCTTCTCTCTCGCTTTTGCTAAACTACACAAGTATTTTTGTGTTTGTGAGCTTTGTAGTGATTGGTACAAATCATCTTGTACTTTGGCTCTAGAAATAGCTACCGCTCTTTTTGCATTTCTCTTACATTCTGTATACACTATTCTTTTATTTTCTTTAACAACGCTATTCTGATCTTCAATACATTTCTATTCCTTAAAAGCTATCTTTTTTTCTTTCACAGCCTTTTGTACCTCTTCATTCCACCACCAAGTGTCTTTATCTATCTTATGCCTTCCTTTCGTTTCACCAAAGACATCTCTTGCCACATTTCTCATACATGTTGCCATTTCATTCCAACACTCATTAACAGTTTTCGTCTCCATCTTTTTCATTTCTATCATTTTATTTACAACTTTGGTCCTAAATTTCTTCGCATATTCATCTTTCTTCATAAGATACCATTTAATTCTGGGTGGAGGTTTGTAAATATTTCCGGTCAGTTTTAAATTTATTTCTAAATCTAATACTAATAAACGATGTTGAGTCGTTAATACCTCTCCAGGCAAAACCTTGCAATCTTTTACTATTTTAATATTGTTTCTGCGTAAAAGAAAATAATCGATTTGGGTAGTGTGATTACCACTATTGTAAGTGATAAGGTGCTGGTCTCTTTTCTGAAAAAAGGTATTAACTATTACAAAATCGAAAGTAACTGCAGCTTGAATAAGGTTTTCACCTTCTTTGTTTTTATTCCCAAAACCCCAGCCTCCATGCACTCTCTCATAACTACCACTGTCTTTACCTACATGCCCATTAAAATCACCTCCGATATAAATATTCTCATTCTGTGAAATATTCATCATCACCCCATCAAAGTCTTCCCAAAACTTCTCTTTTACAGCCTCATTACATCCAGCTTGTGGCGCATACACACTTATTATATTTAACGTCATTTGTTCTATCAATAATTTCACCAATAGTAATCTATCATTTACTCTTTTTACGTTCGTCACACATTTTTTAAACTCATTGTCTAATACAATTCCTACGCCATTCTTCTTACCGTTACTTCCGCAGTAGTAGAATTTATATCCAATACCAATCTCTCTCGCTTTTGTCCCTTTCCATTTAGTCTCTTGCAAACAAGCCACATTTATTCATCTTCTTTGTAAGACATCTGCTAATTCTCTTGCCTTTCCAGTCATTGTTCCGACATTCCAACTAGCAAATCTCAACCTTACATCCCGAATTCCTTTCTTACTTTGAGCCCTACCCTGAGATAACCCTAATCCCCTTTTTATACTTGTCATGTTGTGAAGTATGATTTGGCTTAATTTTACGATCGGCCGCCTGCCTGACACCAACCCTCCTTGGGATTAAAACATAATGCCCTAAATACAATTAATCATAGTACTAGCAAAATACATATTAAATAAAAAAAAATAGACCTAAAAAAAAATACAGATATTAACTATATACGCAATAAAATTTAAGAGCTAGAACTAAAATAATATAAAATGCAACTTCAATTCCACTATTGTCTTGGATTACTCCTAAGCAGTAAAAGCTTATCGCCGCAACAATCCTTGATCAATATGACGTTTTGCACTCCGTTCTGCTCCTTATAATATCTCGTTAGCATTATATTGGCATACTAGCGAATTTCTAAAGAACACAAGCTTATGGCCGTTAATAATCCTTGCTCATTATAACGATCTTTGTAATATCCAGTCAAGACTGTATATCATACTAGTGGATTTCTAAGCTTATGGCCACAACAATCCTTGCTCGTTTTCTGCATTAGCGCACTCCGTACTGTTCCTTATAATATCTAGTCAATATTGCGTTGGTATATTAGTACTTCAATTGTAAAATGTTACAATATTGTCGCTATTTTATTCCAAAAAAAATATTTTACAAAATAATAAATTTATTTAGATGTTTTGAAGGCAAACGTCAACGTCAAAAAAAAAGTACTACTACTACTAATAATAATACTACTGTATATAGGAAAATATAAAACTTTGAATTTCTCAGACTTTAAAATCTCCAATATGTGGACAGCCGTGACGATTACTCTTTTTACCTTCCTTCTGGAAGAGGCCTATAATCAGGCAGAAGGCCTTTTTTTATATCATATAGAAGGCAAACAAATATGCGGGTTACCTGTTATTAAGCGATCACCGCCGTACATAGACACTAGCAACCCCAGAGCAGTCGCAAGTGCGTGCCTGTGTTTGGGGGAATGGAGAGAAAGGAAAAAGGGAAGGAGAGGAGAGGGCAGGGAGAGGAGAGGGCAGGGGAGACAGTCTCCGGCGATCTCATAAACCGAACGAAACGCAACAATGCAAGCACTTTTACTTCACGTCGCTCTTCTGTGAGAGGGTGGTACTACCCCGGACGAGCCGACCCATTCATGCTGAAACCAATAATAGCTTCAGCGTGGCTCTACCACCTACTACAAGGTCAGTAAAATGCTAACGACGATGATGATAAGTAAAAAAATTGTGATGAATTTATATCAAGATAGTTAATATAAGACTAATTATATTTAGACATTTACAAATAGGACAGTTCGTAAACTCTTAAACAAGTTAATACATTACTTACTGTTAATTAAAGTAAGTAAGGGTGCGAGTCAATCTAGAGAGTTGGCGTTAGTTACTTGACGTATCTGCGGTTACCCTGGAAGCCTTTTAGGCTCATACGGGACTAGAGTATTCAAACGGACTCGACTTTTGCAAACACACGAATTAACATTTCATCGAGCAAGTTGTACGATTAGCGTTGTTCGTTTTAATCTGACTGTACTTAGAAACATGTAAAGATTCTTAACAGAAATTGAATAATACTAAAAATGGTATATAACAAATTTATATTCTTGAAAAATAATATATTAAAATGAAATAACACAAAGTTACAATTACATTTTTGTTATTACTAAACTGAAACCTCCCTGTAAATAGTTAAATATAGTTTTTTTTTAATGTCACAGGAGGCAAACGAAAGATGCGGTCACCTGATACAAGTAATCAACACTGTCCATAGACATTTGCAATACCAGGAGAGTCGCTAGTACATTACCAGCCTGTGTTGGAGGGGAGGGGGGAGGAAGGGAAGAAGACGGGAAGGTGAGGAGGAGAGGTGGGCCTCCGGCGTCAGTAACCGAACAAAACGCAACGATGCAAGCACTGTTACTTCACGTTGGTTTTCTGTAAGAGAGTGGTACTAACCCGGGCGAGCCGAACTATTCATGCTGAAGCCAGTAATAGCTCCTCCTTCTCCTCTCCCCCATACAGGGGCTGGCAACGCTTGACACCTTCGTGTTGCTAGTATCTATGGACAGTAGTGATCACTAAACATCAAGTGACCCACATTTTCGTTTGCCTCTATTGATATAAAAAAAAAACGCTTTTACGCCTTAATCACTTAACAAAATATCCTGAAAGTTTGCAAGACAACAGCTCTTTTCAAAATAAAATTACAAGGTAGAAGTCACTCATATAAATTACTAAAATTGTTATTGATAGTAATAATATACTAAAATATAGTTTTATATATATACTTCATGGATTTTATCGTATGACCACAATCCCATTTAATGTTCATTTCATACATTTGAAAATAAAAAATTAATGGCCAACGATTGGCGAACCCATTCAGCAAAAATGTGCAATACAAATGCTACTGCAGCGTTCAAGCCTATATGAAGATAAATGGACGTTCAATCGGTCATATTAATGTTAATAGAAAATTTAAACGAACAAAGACACACAACACGTAATGCACGATCTTACTAAAGAAGTATAGCTATTGTTAATTACGCTATCATACGTCTTCAAGTCTCTCAATCATCGGGTACATACAGATTAATTTCAAAAGCGGTAACCTAAAAAATAAGGTTGGTTTCTCGATATAAGTTGCCTGACCACAGGACGTAAAAAAAAACCTAAGTGTACACATTTAACACGGTAACATGAAGCAAAAACTTTTCAAAAGAATCTCACAAGTAATTTTCTGAAGGATTATATTAAAAACAGTCTCATGTACCTATACCTATACATATACATATACATACATACATACATATATATATATATCAAAATTTAATAAGGAGTTAATAAAATAAAGCAAAACAATTTCTCTACCGAACTAGTAAAAAAATGATAAAAAGCGTTATGTTATAAGGTTTACAAAATTATGTAAACATATATTTTAATTATTATCTTAAAACATTTTTCACTATAAATTCTATTTTTTTTATTCAATATGACACTTTGATATTTTATACAGGATAAAATTACCTCACCCAGAATATTGTTCGGCGCAATAAAACTCCGTACATTCCGCACACATTCAAAAACAAACATCCCACGGCTTAAGGAAATATACCTTCCATTTGTCACTCAAGAAAGGCCTCACAGAAAGGGTCCATTGTTTCGAAGACAACGAAATCAGTGTGTAATAACTACCAACTAACTACATCCGAATATCGTTAGACGCGAGAATTAAATAATTCTCAACCATTGTTATATTGTTTTCGAATGTGAAAGCCCTTTTATTAACCGTCTCACTGTATCCGCATCACATACTGGATAAGGGTTAGGAAGTTCGGGTATTAACTTCGGAATGTCTTTGACCGCGGATGTATATTAACCCACATGAAGATATTTTTAATTCAATTTGGATTATAATGTAGTTGTTTAATTTTAAGTTATAGCTATCTGTTTTATTTCATCTACTAGCTTTATTCGGAGCTTCATTTACGAGAATTTTTAAGTAATTTTTAAGGTTCCTTTTTTGACAAATATTTTCAGATATATGATTTACTTTATATTAAGATATAACTTTAAATTTATCTGAACATACTATAATTATAATACTTAGACAATGCAACCAAATTCAATACTATTAACAGAGTAATATATATAATTATGATTGAATGTCTCCTTTAACATTTTTAGTTTGCTTTGTCACGTACAAACGGTTACTATTATTTAAATATAAGAGTTAGAAGTACGGTTGTTTATTATTTGAGTAAATTAATTATAAGGAATTATTGTCATTATTTATAGTATTTGGAATAATATTCAATAGTTTGTTAAAAAATACTATAATATATTAATAACTATTATTTGTTGACTTAATCTAGATTGAACCTCATAGTTGGCTTCATAATTAACCTAATATTACAAAAACCTAACCAGAAAATTTAGCTGTAATATAAAAGATATAAAAAATAATCATGTATTGCTCGGGAAAAGTCCTTCTTTTTAAATAAAATGTATCCTATGACCTTTTCTGTATACCTCTCAATATGTATGTGACATTTTTTGATAATTAATCGAGTAGTAAAAGTGTAACAAACAAACACATATTTGAATATTAATTAGGAAGTTAGGATGAACAGATTAATTCTAAAGTATAAAATGAAAACGTCAGTGAGTTTCTCTTTGAAACCGAAGATATTTTTAAAATGTTTTAAATTATTTATTATATGCTACGTATTTTTAATCGTATAAAGCATACCACTCAAATGTCAGCAAGTTAAATGACGTAACACTGCAGAGGCGTTACTCGATGAAATTACTGAAGCAGTGGTTTATTTTCGTATGGTATTAATGAAATTAATTCTTGCAATCTATATATTAATACGTGAAGTAAAATCTTTGTACCCCTTTTTAACCGATTTCCCGTGAACGGTTGAACTTGAAATTTGGCATAGTTAAAGTTTACATGGCGGGGAAGTGCAGAGAGCTGTTTATATCACATAAAATGCATTAAAAGTACATTAAATTAATTAAAATATTCCCTACTTACATTACTACTTGAATTTTACACAACATATACACACATGTAAATAAAAAAGACATTTTGACAGCCGTCAATAATTACGAAGTTCAAAAAAGGTTTGTGAAGGAGGTTGCTATACTCGACTATAAGTATTTTATAACTCTTACGTTCTAATTACCATTTTTCATCCTACATTCAATAATAATATTATAAAATCTAACTATTATTGTAATGTTTATTATTTTTTTATGGTGAACTCAATTGAAACGATGATTTAATACAAAAAATGAGCCAAATAATACTCTGTATAATCAAAATAATAATTTTGTTTATAAAAGTAATCCATGACTTAAACCTTCGCGGTTACAATGTTGCAATTCAACATTGCATGTAGCAACAAAAAAGAATTTATTTTCAAAAGCTAATGGTAGTATTAAAAACATCTTTGTTTTGGATTCACCATTTGATTGTATTGTGCATCCATTACTTTTCCAAATGATGATACCGACCATATCACTATTTCTCATAATGAACAAACTACATTTAATTCAATATCACCCAGAAATACCACCCACCCATGGTGTCGTGTAAAATTCATTGAAAATTGTGTCATGGGTTGCGATAAATTTCCTTATTTTCGTAAAGTTATATTTACTTAGAATTTGGAAGCTTAACCACCTGGTTTTTGTTTCAAATTTACAATTAATATCAGTTTTCATTGACACAGATTTTTAAAATGTTTATATAATTAAAGATCATGGCAAATGGCAAATAATTGAGCAGCCATCATGAAAACCTTTGAGTATATAAGATATACCCTTTGACAAAAGAAACCTAATAAAGTTCAAACTTTAAAAATCAATGAACTATGGTCGAATGCCGACCACTGGGCGCCCACTAGTATATTCAAATGTAGCAACATTTTCATTGTTCTGAAAACTTATTAGTAAACAAAATTTTATAAAAACCATTCTTTAATGAAAGTCAGACAGATAAAAAATTCGTAATGGCATATTCGTGATAGGTGACCATTATCTATCACAAAATTTAGAAAAAAATGACGCACAGAATTATGGCTATATTTGAATAGATGAATATTGTGTGGTAGCATGTAAATTTCAGTGCCCGAGTCTGACTTGTTTTTTTGTATCATATAGGAGACAAACGGACAAGCGGCTCACCTGATGTTAAGTAATCACCGCCGTCCATAGACACCAGCAACACCAGAAAAGTTGCAAGTGCGTTGTCAGCCTGTGTTTAGAGGGATGGGGGAACGGGGGGAAGGAAGAGAAGAAAAGAGGGGAAGGGAGAGGCGAAGTGAAAGGAAAGGGGAGGTGGGCCTCCGGCACTCTCACTAACAGAACGAAACGCAATAATGCAACCACTGTTACTTCACGTCGGTTTTCTGCGAGAGGGTGATACTACCCCGGTCGAGCCGACCCATTCATGCTGAAACCGGCTTCAACGTGGCTCTTCCACCTACATACTCCTACTTACTAATATTTATTGTGAATGTCAATGTAAATGTGAGTTTGTTTGTTTGTGACGTATTCATTGTGTAACCTATAATTATGAGATTTTGCATATACACTGTCAGAGATACAGCAAAGAACACAGGATTCAGAAAAATTGTTCCTATTCTAGTGAGTTCGCTTTACTACTAGTAAAACTATGAGCTAGTGTAGAATAAATAACAACTTAGAGCCCTGTCTCATTTATTGCACTGGTTCAGTCGCCTGGGAGACGGTCTACGTTTGCCATGCCATCTCTCTTCACCGGGAAGTCCATGATAAATACTGGGCCGGCAGTCGGGGCGTTATGCGGAGTGCTTCGTCATCCCTTGTCCCCCATCATGGTGGTAGTGGCCACCCATGGGGTTTTAGACCATGCAAGTCGGACATAACCCACTCTCTCCCTCAGGAGCCTGGTGTATCCATAAAGTATTTCTCCATTAAAAAAAAAGAACGCCACAGCAGCTCCGCATCTCCACCAGTCACGCCGCTGTGGTGTCTTGACCTACCAAGACAAAACAAACACTAGGAGTGTCAGTTATAAAATGGAAGTCGAAAAATTAATAGTCCTTTTCCTACACGCATAACACGTTTTGGTGTTTCTCGCTTGGTAACTCAAGCAACTACAATGGCGTGACCGGTGATGCCGCTCTGGCATTTTAATGAGATAGAGCCCTTGAATTAAGTTGATCAAAGGTACATAAAAAAAATAGAACACGAATTTATTTCTCATTTCAGTCCATTTAACGTAATGTAATTTTCTACGAAAAACTTAATTTAAACGACAAAACGTCTCGAGTGTAAATCGTTTTTCAAAAGCTTACAAATCGACCGAAACTTTATTAAAATGACAGTCCACGAAGACTTGAGCCCATTTTATTTTCGATAAGTTAGTAGCGTCCCATCGACGCGAACCCAAATCATACGCACGTCGGATTACATTTCGTGAAAGCCTGAAGAGCGCGTTCCGTGTGCTCCAACTTCTGTTTAATAACTTTTAAACTAATTCTGAACAATTATTTTGTAAGTAAGAAAAATTAAAACCTTTAAAGAGGTTTAAAAGTTCCCTAGAGTGTCAATATAGTCCAAAGTATACAACCACAATATTATAAACTAGCTGTTACCCGCGGCTTCGCACGCGATTTTTGAATATATTAAATAAATTTAAAATTGTTATTAGATGTATAAATAACAATAATACTCTTTCAAAAATATTTGTAAGTATGACATGCACATCGTCTACAGTAACAGGTAACATGTACATTATATATGTGACTACTTATAGTGTATCGAATGGGATGGGATTTATCATAAGCCACATAACTGAAAGTTTAAACTATTATCTGTATACCACCCTCAGCGCTCACTTACACTATATAAGAAAGTAATGAAAATAATAAGCTATACATTATCGAACAATATGTGTTAAATCTTTTATTATATAGATATAATATGCCCATATTGTTGACATAATCAAGTTATTAATATACCTTGCTATAATTTAAATCACACATAAACATATATCTTTCAATTATATTTATTCTACGAGTTCAGTACAACGTACGTCATACGCGCATGTTTACAATGAACAACAAATTTTTGGTCAATTTCACACATACGAATGCACGGATAACAGTTCATCACAACATAGTGTCAACAAAGTCGTGTTCCACGTCTGTCTATATGTTTGTTCGCGATAAGATCAAAAACGCATCTTCATGCCGTTTTTACCAATATATAAAATGATTCTTGGGCAAGGTTTAGGTATAGTTTGTCTTATTATCAGAGCGGGTATCGTCTGCTGAACTCGCTAGCTTAAAATAAAACAGCTAATTAGTTTGTTATTTGATTACCCGGAACAAATAAACAAACAGATATATCGACAGAATTAAAAAAAAATGTTGATATTTGTAGCACCACAGATATATATATTCATCAAAAAGTATTTCTTTTAATATTTTATACACACACTTTATTCTTATAATACGTCTGAAATAATATATCACAAACCAAAAATTTGAAATAAAACTAACGTACCTAACTAACTTTTTGAGGAGTTTTTGGCGGGATTTCAGTCCGTCATGTAGGGGATTTTATATTTTATTTATAATATTGTGTTATTTGACTTTATATTGTGTTAAATTGGTAGCGTTCTATGTAATATGGTTTGTTTATTGTGCATAAGTGAAATGAATTAAAGATAAAATACCACGGAGCATGTATTCTGGGGTCTTGAAAATTAAGAAGATAAAAATTTACGAAATATTATATAGAAGATTTGGCGCTTATACCTTTACATTAACTTAGACATAGAAGAAAACTGGGTAGAGAATACATAAGAACTACCTATATTGACAACTTCAGAATTGGCAGTATGGATTAATTCCTTCGCCTGTCTTGATGAACGAATACTATTTTATTACTACTAAACTTTTAGAATAGCAGCACAAAATAGACTTTAAAAATGTTTGCGATAGCAACGTACTACGTATAATCAAAATTTGGAATTAAAAATAACGTAGAATAAACTTTTGAACAGGAAAACAAAATAAACCATGATAATATTTCCGATAGAATGTTATCATGTTACCATGGCAACGCATATAATACTGACACTGACACGCAGCGGATGCTCTAAAAATAGCCCGATTTTGAGACATTTTTTATTAATGCTCCGCTCCTATTGGTTCTAACGTGATGATATGTAGCCTATAGCCATCCTCGATAAATGAGCTATCTAACACTAAAAGAAACTTTCAAATCGGACCGATAGTTCTTGAGATTAGCGCGTTCAACCAAACAAACAAACAAACATACTCTTCAGCTTTATAATATTAGTATAAATGCGATAAAGGGTTTGTTATGTTGCTTTAACTATTCAACAGCTCATCATGAAACTTTTTATTATCAGGAGAACAAAAAGGGACATAGGATACCTTTCATCTAGAAAAATGTACAGTTTACGACATATAGATCAAATCTAGGGTAAAGTTAGTTACACAATAGATCATTAAAACTTGTTAAAAATGACGATCTTTCTTGTTTTCCGGAAAAAAATAGTAACGACGTGCTTAACATTGACAAATATCTCTTTCGTATTTTACTAACGTGAGAAAATCGTCGTGGACACGCCACTCTTTCTAGGAAGAGAGTGGGTAGTGTGAGAGTCATACTCACTAAAACCCCATGCACAAGCCGCCGCTTCCGTTGGGTCGGCACGGAATCGTACATTTTTAGTTAGCTGCCGGGGCCCGCCCAAATATGGAGGCAGACTGTATACCCAGCTATCTCTCCTCGCCAGCTGAAACTGTGTGATGAAAAGATGGTATTTTCATTATATTCAATAGTAGACGTACTTATGTGCTTACAATATAAACACTTAGAATATAGAACGTTTTCTTTACCTTATATAATAAAGGAGTGCAAAAAATTAACATAGAAATAAATAATAAGCAATTCGATTTCTTACTTAGAAATTTAATATAAGACAAATGTAATACACAAACAAACATATTTGTATACATATTACTGTCAACATATTAATATAATCAAGGCAGGATTACTACAAAAAATCGAGTCTGAGTTCACGCACGGTAGAACTTAGTATTCTGATTATTTTTTAAGAACATTAAATGAATACTTTATGGAGATGGTAAACTTTAGTTTTTGGCGCTTTTGTAATATTTTAATACATATACGTTAAGAATGTTAATAATAAACAACACAGAATAATTTTTAAAACTACGTGATAGTCACTAGGAGCCAACAGGAATTAATATGCTATTGATTTCAACATTTATCTCTCTCTCTCTCTCTCTCTCTTTTATCGCTTTAAGAGGATAGGGAAACTATATAGAAACGAATTCTATCTCATTCTTTTTCACTGCCTAAAATTTATATGTACATTTGTAGCTATTTCTTTTTTATTACACATTTTCGTTTTTTTTTTTTTAATTAAATTAATTCCGCCCGAAAAGTTAATATTAAAATAGGGAACTCTATTTTTTCTAAGAAATGTAGGAGTTTTTTTCAAAAAGATTTCTTTTACGCGAGTGTATATTTTCTGCATAGAACTGACGTAAACTCGCTTGCAGTTTCATGAGATTCATAACCGTGGATTTTGTTGTCTGAAGTTTACGAACAGAAGCGAAGAAAGTTGGAAGTGGTTGATAAATATTTATGATTAACAAAGATTATTACAGTTTCTACAACCAGAACTTTTGATTTATATTAGGATTAAATTTACGAGTAAATTTAAATTAAAGGCACTATTAACTCGCATACATTTGTTAAGTTCGGACATACTGAATAAATACAATTTTGTAATCTACTTCATGCCTTACAAATTCGATTGAATTTAAAAAAACATCACTTATAAGTGATAGAAATGTTACTTACAACGAATGGTGATCCTTATTTTTCTGCTTGTTTTCTTGTATGCGATTTCTCAATCTCTTAGCCATTTTTCATTTCTAAGCAAAATGTACCAAAATGTTAAAGAAATTATTCTGATATACATTATTGAAGCTTTAATATCATCGCATCCAAAAAATCACTACAAAAATGAAGTTTAAACAAAATATTTTTTTAAATATTTTTTAAGATTATATTATGAACCATGATTATTATTTTAAAATATAGCGTTTTATATCTAACAGAAATATATTTTTTTAATTTTATTTATATTAATAATTAATTTAATTTTAATTATGGGATGCAATAGTAAATAGTAGTAGTGGTAGAGCCAAGCTGAAGCTAACATTGTTTTCAGCACGAATGGGTCGGCTCGTCCGGGGAAGCACCACCCTCTCACAGAAAACCAACGTGAAGTAACAGTGCTTGCATTGTTGCGTTTCATTCGGTCAGTGAGAGAGCCGGAGACCCACCTACCCTCCCCTTCCCCTTCCTCCTTCCCTTCCTGTCCCCCCGCCCTCCTCCAAAAGACAGGCTGGCAACGCACTTGTGACTCCCCTGGTTGTTGCAAGTGTCTATGGACGATGGTGATCACTTAACATCAGGTGACTCATCTGTTCGTTTGCCTCCTATGATAGAAAAAAAGGGCAGTAATAATACCAAAAATCGTGGTAGTTTTATTTCTTCCAATTTTTATTGATAGATCACGATCTTACCTGTATCTAATATGATATGGCAACATGTTAGAATAAGAACTGCCGAAACACTAAGCGGTTGGCGTCAATTTTTATAGGAAAACTAGCGGGCCGGCGGACGTTACCTTGCTTTGATAATGTAGAAGATCCTAAAAGCCACTGCAGCGTAGCCTACCGGGTCCAATTGAATCTAAACCATTCTCGGATGCACTTGAACACGCACATAAAATTTCCCCAAAATCGAACCCCCCGTTTTGGAAGAGTTCAATGTACACACGTACAGAAGAAATTTATATATAAAGATAACCTACTGTTATGCTTTTATCATAAGTTTTCTTTCGCTAGAAAGCAAAACAGTGGCCAAATACTACACCGTTGAGTATTCATTCATATTCGCCTTTAAGCCGCTAGAATATTTTTTTCAATCTAGTCCATAGGTTCGATCTCTGTTATTCATAACCAAATTTTAAGATTATGAACTTGCTTCGTCTACTATTATTTTTCTTTTTCTATTATTATTTTTAACCAAACATTTTTGTATTTTGAATGTAGATTGTTTAGTGACTTCGTCGAATAAAATCTACGGTCATAAAGAATATGAGACTGCAAGCGAGTTGCCGCTCGATTTCTGCACTACATCATTCTGTGTACGTTCGTAAAGTATTCCAAGATTCTGAACACTTGAACGTCAGAGACTTGGAAATTTTTGCACATAGCTTCATACTGAAATCAACACTAACGGAGTCAACTTAGAGTCTATTGTTTACATTCGTTCAACAGTATTGGCATTCCGATCGAGATGGCGCATTTGCTAAAAGCGTAGCTAATTTAGTCGTTTCCGTTCAAGACTATTTAATGTAGTTATGAACCAAGTAAAAATGGCAACAACCGTAAGGTTTTCTAGAAGCTTTATTGTGCGCACTTCAGTGTTGTGGAATCAGGAACCTGGTACTGTGTCCCCCCATGGTTATGGCATGTGGCTATTCAAAAAGGGATTAAAACACGCTCTCAAAAGTCGGCAACATAATAGCGATGACCCTAGTGTTGCAGTTATCCATAAGCGACGGCAACCATTTAACATCAGATGGACCGTCTTCCTGTTTGCTACTTTTTGGCATAAAAAAAAGTGAAATGCTAAGGATTATGTAATAAATTTGATTATGAAGGAATACAAAAACCAAACTGAAGGTAGACTGAATGCGATATGGATGCATTACGTGAAGAGTAGATTTGCTACACTGGTAGCTATACTAAATGGGTTTTGTGTCTAAATAAATTTATTTTGTTCTAGTACAGACGATATTAAATAGACTCTTTATCACACACCAATACTTAAACATTACACTCTTTAGTCGCAGTTCAACTAAAGATTTCTTTCTTTTATTTACGGTCGTATTCGCATTTACATGCTTGTCAATAGTTCTATCTAAGATTTTATACAATACCACTACATTATTCGTTGCTTCTCTTATAAAAAAAATTATTTCTCTAAATATACCCTTATGCCATTATCAAATAGAGAATTAAAAAATTAAGAGCAGCAAACTTGAAAATATAATTTTAAATACACCTTATAACAATCTGAATACTACACTAAAATAACCTGGCACGCTAATGTATTTTAATGATAAATAGGGTTCCATGCTATCTAAATTATTAAAACTCGTCAATACATGATAATGCAGCCCATCTAACGTCTATATTATTCAAGGGTTGAATATTCTCGCAACCCTTTTGTTATTGTAATTTGTTACTAGATGGCATTGTAGTTATTAAATCATATAATAACAAACGCATGTGATGCCACGGGCATTATTAATACGGTATATGAATAACGCAAATAAGAATATAATAAACGCTACTATTCCTACAGGCAATAATAATTCTTAAATTAATCCTATAAGAGAAAAAATTGCAAACAGTTAGTTGCAACTTACGCCCTTATACTTCTGATGTAAAGAGTTTTATTGTAATGTTCCAAGACATCAATCACTCGAGCACTCGCACGAGAAAAGATAATCGTAGTCTCGTAGCTGTGCTACGAAAGCTACGCGCTACGCTGTTCGTAGCGCATGCCAAAACATTAACTACGTAAATCGGTAGCTGCATACAAATCTTTGTGCTACGGACTTAGGCTACATATGTCCTATATACAATTTTTAAAAGGCTCCCAACGTACGATAAAGTTTTTCTATTTTATTATTTTTTTAATTTCAATAAGATAGGTATCAAATATCGAGAAATCCAGTTCCAGAGTAGTTCCATATTTTGAAATATATAGAATAGTGGCACCATTTCAGGAATCTGTAATATCTATAGTTATGTCTTATGTCTTATTACTTATTCTATTTTTTATGATATTTAATACAGAGGCTCATCTTAAATTTATTAACATCTGGATATCAAATTATTATTATTTTTCGATTACTAAAATAATTTTTTGATAACCGTAATAGACTAACGAATGAAAATGAATATATCTATGCGTAAATTTAATTGCATTAGTTTAACCATTTTTAGTTCGTTTATTTTTAGTTAGTTTTAGTTCATTTTGTATTTCACTTTAAAGAATTTTCTTTTACAAGTAATCTAAATAAGCTGTCTCTTGGAATTGAATTGGAGGGAACTGAGCCAATTACAAATCATTCACTTTGAATTCACTTCGTAAATACATATGTTTATGCTTTACATTATCTCCATACATCTATCACCATATAAACCTTAATTATTCCAAATATCACAATCCTCCTTGTGTGCCATATCCTTAAAATGGGGTAAAAAAAAATACAAAAATAGCTGCCCAATTTTTTCTATATTTAACGGAACAAAGAGTTTCCGCATATTTTTATGTATATAAAGAGTGAAAATATTAAAATAGGGTAATAAATAAAGGCTTCAATTGAAAAAACTAACTTTTTACAAATTCTCTTCGTTGATGACAGTAGGGCTCAGTAGTAACTAATAAAAAAAGAAAGTCAGTGAACAAACAGAGTAGATGTACTGAACTATTTTATCATTGTTTATTTAGTAGGATATTAAGAATAAAATGTGGAGCGAGAACAAATTTAAACCGAGTCAGCGACACAACTGGTTTATTAGCATACCTACATTACCCATCATATTTAGGGATACCACACCTCCCTCTTTTAAAATGACCGATATTATATATAATGATTAAAGGTAATACAATACATATTAAACTAATACATATTAAAAATAAACAAGTAAAACTAAACATCAGTGTAAATATTCAAAATAAAATTATTTATAATATTATTTACTTATGATATTTTCCTCTGAATGTACATTTACGCATTCATTTAGGTTGACAAGGAACGCAGTCTTCTTCTGCAACCAAGGCTGGGTCCTGTATATCGTTGTTAGAATCAGGAGGCTGTTCTATATCATCTAAATTTTTCGTATGTCCGACAAAATCCGTAGAAGGCATATCATTTTCATCATTTTTACCTAACCTGACTACAACAGATCACGCGTTTTCTTTATTCGGTAAAAAGTGCCTTGTCCCCGAACAAGATGTTTTAATAGGCAAAAATTGATCAATGTGACGTTTCCATTCATTCTCATTAGACGTTCTGACACTATAAGTAAGCGGAGTATCTCTAGCAACAACCTCAGCTGTTGCCCACTTTTGGGCGCGTGCACTATAGTCACGAGCCAGCACACGATGACCAACCGCAACAAAATGCTCTGCTTCAGGCAAGATGCGCCCAGCCTGCTCTGCAGATGATTCAACATTTTCTTCAGAATTTTGTCTAAGCGCATCAAACCTACCTTGCGAATGCCTACCTAACATTGCCACGGCTGGGACAACTTTTATCGTAGCATGTTCGCAATTCCTATACTGAAACAAAAATTTCGTAATGGCTGTATCTACATCTACCCCTTCATGAGTCGTTTTACTCATTTCACTGCATTTTCGGCGGCTCCGTTACCAGCTGGTCCATAGGGACTAGTGATTGTGTGCGTTATTCAATTTTTGTTCATATTATCTGCAAATTCGTGGGATGCAAATGGAGGACCACCATAACTGACTACCTGCACAGGTAAACCGAAACGCGCAAACATTTCTCGAAGCCTATCAATAGTGAAATCAGCTGTAGTACTTATCATTCGTTGTACTTCAATCAATTTACTGTGTGCATCAATGGTAACGAGATAATGTTTTGCGTGAAATTGTGTGAAATCAATGTGTATTCGTTGCCTGGGACAAGCGGGAAATACCCAAGGATGCAATAAAGAACGTGGTGGTGCATCTCGTTGTTGACGGCATGCACCATATTCTCTACATAGATTTTCTATTTACGAGTATATCTGAGGCCAGTAAGCATAATTACGGGACGCGAAATATATCGGCCGCTACTCACCATTAGGAAATCTATGCAAAAAAAAATTAATTTAAGCGAGATCTTTTTAAAACGTGTACCTAAACCTGGAGCGAACAACGTTGAAAATTCCTGTCACAGCTGATTTTCTAAGTTAATGTCATTTATTTGCAAGATCAAATCATTTATAAGAATATCAGTAATATTTATTGTTTTCAACCACGATCTCCCTAATAGCAGTGGTCCGCCATTTTTAATTACGAATAATTTTAGAACCGTGGCTGCACAGTCACCGATTGTTACATTCACAAATATAAACAACACAGATATAGAGATATAATAGATTTTGACATACAAATAGACAAATGAAGAAAAAATGTATATGTATATATACGTATATGTACAACATTTAAAAATCTTATGAAAGAAATATCCGACACAACATTTGAAGTAAAAAAATTATAAAAATTTGCAAACAGATATATGTTAATATAAATACAGACAAGTAATATAAAATTCCATTTAATAAAGCATTTTAGCATAAAATAAACAAAATAAAGAAACTTGACAAAGATCTATAACAATTTAAGCAGTAATAGATATATTTTTCACTTAATATTTTTTATTAAAACTGACTTTATCCGTGCCGGTCCATTTTTATGGGGTCATAAAGATCGACATAAATTATACTTTGATGGGAATTGCCCTGCTATGCTTCAACTTTCCGCAAAATTTAGTATTCAGCTGGTATATTCATACATAACTATATCTTAATGGTTACCTTAATTTTTTTTCTTGTTAGACACTAAAACGTATTTCTTTCAATATTACTTTTTTTATAAATATCAATATAAGACAAACAGTAATGAAATATTAAGTGCTGTATAGTAGATTATTTAATTTACAGAAAATACATTCCCACTCGGTATTATAATTTTAAGTTCACATAAATGCTTACTTTGTACATTATACTAAATAAGATTATAAGGAAACGTCTTCTTCTTCCTAGCGTTTCCTGGCTAGGTACCAGGGTCCGCTTTCCTACTTAATTCTACGTATATCTATACCAATATTATAAAGAGGTAAAGTTTGTGAGTTTGTGACGTTGTGATGTTGTGACGTTGTAGGGACTAATATCGGGAACTACTGGTCCGATTTGAATAATTCTTTCAGTGTTATATAGATCATTCATCGAGAATGGTTATAGGCTATGTATCATCACGATAAGACAGCGAAGCACAAATGAAAAATGTTTCAAAATCAGGATGTTTTTCCTTTTGTGAACTTTTGTTAGTGTTAATGTATCTGTGGGAATAATATCTGAGTACAAGGTTCAGAGCGCGCGATACGTCTAACCTCCAGTACAGTGTATCCACGAGTCGGTGGAGTGGATGCGCGAGCGCCACTCGTTCGAACGATTGCCGCGCGGGGGGCGGCAAAATAACCAGCGGTCATAGGAACATAGGAGCCAGCGATTTTATTTTTTTTTATTGTAGCACGGCAAAGTGACTGCACTATGCCTGATGGTAAGCACAGTACAATTCAAAAATAATAGCGACCACCGATTGACACACTGTCCATCGCTGGTCGCCACTATCATGCCGGCCTGTAATAAGCTGGATATGCACAGGCTGATCCCGAAACGCGACCCGTAGAAGCGAATCACTATTACGGGCTTTTTCGCCATATACATGGTGGTTGCGACCCAGTCAGGCTGTAAAACCCTACCACCCCGCTATCGCCATTGCCTCATTCGTTATTCAGCAGGATGCACCACGTGCAGGTGAGGTTGGCTTGGGTGTCTCAAGTCTTATGATGTTATTCGACACCCCTTACACCCCAATTATTACGATTATAAGGAGCTGGTCCAATCTGTGGCATAGCATGCCACATATCTATTCCACGCGAACGAATTCGCGGACAGAGGCTAGTAAATTAAATATAATGATGAGTCTTATTAAATCAAAAATAGCAAAAATTGACATATCATTTGGTAAAGAAATTATAATATTCAATTTTGTACTTAGATAATCGTAGTCAATGTTTTATTAATTTTTACGTAAATGTAGACTTGTCAGAGTTTATAAAAATTAATAAAATACACCTATTTCTCCAAATTTTTGTCTCATTCATATCACATGTTTAATTACGCATCTCTATACTACTGTATACTTCATCAGCTGTGACTTTATATCTGCACATATAATAAGAATGCAAATGTAATGTATGAACTTTTTAATTTTTGTAAAAGAATTGTTGCAGTCTTCGATCAATGATAGCTAATCAGTATAACAATATTAGAAGCCAAGATCAAAAACATATCATTAAGTAATACTTAGTCATTGTTTCATTAAAATCGGTTCGGTTTGTCAAAAGTTATTGTAATTTTAATGACGACTCGACTTATGTACGAGAGAAAAGTAGAGAAGTAAATAAACTTAATACATTCCGACGACTTTTTTAATAGGAGCTAGTCTTGTGATTATATATTATAGATAGACAGTATATTATATAGTATTAATATACTATATTCTAGTTTTTACTCGCGACTTCGCTTATAAAAGACGACCTATACTTCAGAAACAATACTTTTTCAACGTAAAAAGTACTTCATACTCTTTATTTATACTGCTGCCAACGTGTATACAAAATTTGATAATAATCAGTTGAATAATTGAGATATGAAGTAATAGTAAAGTAACGTCCGCATTTATAGTATTAATTAGAATGAACACTATAAATATTTTGATTGAAAAGTACAACAATTTATACTTTTTACAAAAATATAACATCTACAATAAAACATACTAATTACTGGTTATTTCCTATAACAGAAGAATTTTCCCTTGTTAATTATAATAACAATGAGGGACAAATTAAATGTAATTAGGGCGTTAGGTTACATGACCTGGATATGAAAAAAGGTGCCTCGGGGTTGAACCTTAGAGAACGATGTATACTGGGAGATAATTTTTTTTTAATATCCATCAGGAGTCTACCAAAGGTTATTGATGTATATAATCTCGGGCTTTACGCATCTGTCTTGTCGCTTCCGATTTCGCAAGTCATCGTTCTATCTAGCTTACGTATGTCACATACTGCGTTTATCCTGGATTAGAGTATTCAAGAGTATATATATAATATGGATATAGATGTAACAATTAGTTATTAAATACATATATACATAATAATTTAAAATCAAACATATTATTGTATAGTATGCATTACATTTTGAAATGTTTTCAAACATTTAACAATATTACTTTAATAGTATATATAGAATTTACAATAATTAACCTGGTCTAGCTTTCAACAAATCCGCGTTCAGCAGTATGACGTAATCGGTTTAGACCAATGCGAGAGTGGATTTCTAAAAGATAATTGATTGAAAGATGCAATTTCAAAAATATGAAAAAATGTATTAAATTATAAATATTATTTATTACTAAGTATGTAAGTAGTACATATAAGTATATAATGTCCGATAATAAATCTATGTACATTGAAAGCTTGAAGTATATGTAAGTTTGCATTAAAATACATATATCATATACTTAATTTTAATATTATAATTAGTCACTAGTTATGTATTAGTATATAATTTGTTTTTGTTTCTTGTGGACCCTTGTTGTTTAATACAAGGATTCCCAAACTGAGTTAACCTAGGGGTTCCGTAGAATAGTCGTAAGGGTTCCACAAAATTTATATTTATAGAAAAAAACAAATACAGGTCAATATTGGATGCTACCCCAAATATACACATACATTTGTCGGACATAATACCGAATTACAAAACAATTTTTCATAAAACAGTAAAACTTATTCATATTAAAACTCTAAGTTAAGAATAATGTTTTTCAATTATATTACACATTTAAAAGAAAGAGGTTCTTATAAAATTTATAATTTCAGTGTTGATTTGTAATCATTTCTTGTGGAATTCCATAAAATAAAAGGTATTTGCTTTGTGTTCCGTTATCTTTAATGTTTAAGAATCCCGGTCTAATAAATAAATAATAATAATGTTAAGCCTAAATAAATAAAAGTAATAAATTGATATAAAAACTCCTCGCTGTCTCAGTGTACGGTTTACCTTTAGACAAGAGCGACATATTTCGTTCGACATAATGAATTGTTTCCGTTGTTGACATGCGGCAAATAATACGAGACGCATACCCTAAGTACCGTCGCATGAAATAATATATAATTAATACGTTTGTATTAATTTAATAACATGAAACCTTTTTATGTTGTTAGGTTAATATCTACTATAGGTTAGTTTATATAGACAACACCTCAGAAGGTGCTTATTAACGATGAAACTCTACCACCGGTTCTGAAAATAACCTAGTTATCTAAAGGGAACTCGATCTAATTTATCTTTATACTGTATTTCGTTTTATAATACCTCACTGTAGTAACAATTAATTATAGGGAATGCAATTTGATTGAGTGAATGAATACTTTATTTCACTTTTTGTTTGTAGACTGGCGAGCTTAATGCTATAAAGCATTTTCTGCCAGCTAACCAGCGGTATTGTTATCAAGCAAATAGTTTTGTAGGTGCATATATACAAATGTCAAATATATACACAAATAAACATACATATATTTGTATATATAACAATAACAAAGATATATATAT
>JACEII010000097.1:325900-350115 GCA_014332785.1 Antheraea mylitta
ATATATGTCTATGATACATATATATATGTACGTTTTTCCATAAAGGAGGAAATCTTCCAGAATGAAGAGAATGGTACCTATTGTTCAAGGTAAGACTAATAATGGGACTATGAGGTCAGGTCCAATACCATCGTAACCAATGTCAGTGCTTGAAATAGACATAATAATTTTTACAATATCTCTTTCTGTAACTGGAGAGAATGTAAACGAGTCTTCTGAAGAATCAGTGTCAAGTGTACTGCTAATAGTTGAGACGTTAATGCCATCACTGAGGACATGAGTCGGTATTGAAAATATGACGATTTAAATTGTTTAAATGCAAAATAATGTTTGTGTCGTGTTGTGTCTTCCCGAACCCTAATATACGTAGAAATTTCCACACATCCTTTGAATTACATTTTTAAATTTTAGTGTAGTAAAATCGTTGTTTTACGTTCGGAAAAACCTGATTGCAGCGATTTCTGGCTTTTTTAAAATCACTCCAATTTTAATCTGTAGGATTTTATTATGCCTCCGTTTTAAACGATCTCGGCGAGACCTGAGTGAACAAATTTTATTATTCATCCACGAAACTGTAGATCGCTTTACACATACTGGACGTAACAGATCATATTTCTTATATAATTCTAACATAAATTCGTTAAAGAGAGTAAGTAACCTTGTCGTCGATCTCATCAACACCCACAATCTGTGACCAATCTATATTTCGTGCATCATAAAGCAGTTTGTCTTTGTCTAAACGTAAAAAACAACGCCGGAGTATGATTTTATGTTTAAATCTGGGATCTTTGAGCCTATAGAAAGCATAAATTAGGTCATGGTGTGAAAAACCAGGCGCTTCAAATTGTCCGTCACAGGAAATGCGGTCAAGGTTTGTAGTAAGAGTAAGATCTAACAGAGAATGCGAATTATGGACATGGTGAGTATTACCAGATTTGAGTATATTTACATTCAGAGAGTCCATGATCATTTAAGTTTCTTGCATCGACTTCCGGGTTATTTCTAGAAATAAATATTGTTCATATATTGATACACCTTATAACAGCCTTCTCAGATTAAAATGTAGATCATGAATGTATTCATATTCATACGATTATTATCTAACATTTTTGGACCTGTAAAAGATAGTTGGAAAAATCAGTAATCAAACTACGATAAGTCAAAACGCATACAATTGGATTTTCTTTGTAAACATAAATATACTAGAGGCTGCAGATTTTTCTCAAATTCTATTTATTGTTAACGACTTTACTAAACATTGTATTGAGACACATTTGAACAGAACAACTATAATAAAAAATATACTGTAAAAAAGCAGCTACCGGTTACGGTTCAAAAGGAAACCATTTAAAGTTATGACAGCGTAAGCTTGACGATATGGATTTTTTTCTGAAAGCGAAACCTAAACTTTTAAGGATGTTGAAATGTCCTGTAAAATATTTTGTGGTACAAAAGTGAATGGTTGAACAATAGCAACAAAACAAAAACCAAATCGACTACAGCGACTTCGTTCACGCTAAATCTATACTGATATAAAGCTAAAAAGTCTGTTTGCTTGAATGCAATAACCACAGGAACTACTAGTCCGATTTGAAAAATTATTTCAGTGTTAGATAGCTCATTTATCAGGAAAGGTTAAAGAGAATACCTAATTCCGGTAAGACTAATATGAGAGGAGCACCAATGAAGAATATTTAATAATGGGGATCTATGTACGTATCATTTAAAAATATTTTTACCTTCTACGATCTTAAGCGAAGTCGCGAGTTAAACTTAACATTAATACAAAGTAACTATTTCACGCGGACGAAGTCGCAGGTAAAAACCAGATACAATATAAAGATTTCATAATACAATATAACCCGATGCCACCTAGAGATGAGACATTTAGGTATATCAGCTTTCATTGTAATTAATCAAAATAGATATTGGAGATTTATTGTCCATTTTTACGTATACTACAATTATGTTACGACAAAACATGTCGTATTTCCTACAGCTTACGTAAAAGCAAATACGGGTTCGTAAAACAGATTCGCATTTATTTTAAAATATACTTATGTTATTTTATATGCCTTGTTACGAGAAACAAAAGAATCAATCGACATTCGCTATAAATAAGGTCCATCCCGCGTCGTCCGGCTGTAATCTCACACGCGGTAAGGCGGCCGTAAAAATGTCAAAGTTCCGGATCGTATCACAATTTATCCGGTAAACTTTGCACCGGGAGACGTTATCACCGGTTTAAACATTATACAGCAAATGAAACCATGTTTTATTATAGACTAGCTGTGCCCTCGACCCCGCTCGTTGTTTTACACAGTATGTACTTTTAATATATTTTTAATTATATATTTTTTTACTTTTATCATTTTTAAAAATATTATTCATAACTTTTACAGCTTACTAATTGAGTAATAAATATGCTTACCGTACAAAGTTTCACAAAAATTAAATATATGAGCAGACAGACAAAAAATACTCACATATACAAATAAAGATAAATATATAAATAATTACAAACCAAAGAAAACAAAATAGCTAGTATTTCTTAATTGTCATTTTCTCATTCCCGTGACAAAGAGAACAAAACTCGTCGCGTACATAAAAACAATTATTTAATTAACACGATTGCTTGTTCTATGGCGAACTGTTTACTGAATTATCTTTTATGTTAACATAGCACAATAATTACTTTGAAAATAAAAAGGTTTTTACAATGATTTTACATCAGACAATTATAATTCATACAAGTTAATCAAGTTGTAAGTACTAGTTGATAAAAGGAATGTTTGAAGCGTCTTAACTTCTTAAAATAAAAAAACTCCTTAATTTCTATATTTGAAATTCATTATTATATTATATTTGAAAAATTTAATTGATATCTATATCAATTGAATAACTTAATAAAATTATAATTATTTTCCAAAAAAACTGTGCAAAACGCCATCTAGTATAATTTTAACGAACTATTTTATTTTCAAAATATTGCGCGCGCGACAATTTGTTAAACCATAATCGAAGTACAACTAACATGAAGAGAGTTTTTGGCGGGATTTTAATCTGTCATGTAGTGGATTTTATATTTTATTCATAATCTTGTGTTATTTGACTCTATATTTTGTAAATTTGGTGGTGTTTTACGTAATATAGTTAGTTTATTGTGCATAAGTAAAGTGAAGTGAAATTCTGAGATGCCACAAAAACTCCCTGGAAGGTTCTAACAAGGGACCCACCATCTTGTTAGAATATTGAAATAATCACACGATACATGTAATACATATTATTGTACTATAATATCCATTGAAAGAAAACACTGACACTGGCAAGTGCTTCTGCGGAGCCAAAACAAGAAAAAGAAGAAGAAAAATTTACATGAATGAAGTACGACTATGAATATCGTACATATATCATTCTAATTTTAATATTATAAATGTGACTGTAAGTTTCTTTGTATGTCTGATACGCGTTTACGCTTTAACTAGTCGACGGATCTTCATGAAATTTTGCACACACGTTATGAGGAGTACAAAAGAGGACATAGGGTACTTTAATTCAGGAAAAATGTATTATTCTCAAGGGATCTAATTTATAGAAATGACATAGAAGCCGCGAACAAAAGCTTGATGTATTTTTGTTACATAAGAAGTATTTATGTAATTGTTTTGGTTCAAAATCATTAGTTTTGGTTCTTGTTTTATCTCATAGAAAAGGTAACCTTAGTGAAGCTACTAATCATCAAATTGAGAATAATTATTATTTTGGATTCATCCTGTATTTATCTGTATTATATCTTCAGCAGACTTTGCACATAGGAGTCCCTCAGGGTTCTCACTTAGGTCCAATCCTGTTTAATATATTTATAAATGATATTGCATCTTGTTTTAAATACTCTGATATCTATCTTTATGTTGATGATCTTAAAATAGCTAAATCAATTTATACGCTAAAAGATACGTTTTTACTACAAGAAGACTTGAACCGAGTAGTAAAATGGTGTTATATGAATAAAATGAAACTTAATATTAATAAATGTTTTTATATAAGATTTACTAGAGAGAACTCCAACTCAGAATGTGTTTATAAGATAGAAGAAAATATTTTACAAGAAGTTGATCATATAACAGATCTAGGTATAGTTTTTGATAAAAAACTAAAATTTGATAAACACATAAATAATATTATTCAGAAATCTTTTATTATATTAGGTTTTGTTTTGAGAAATTGTAAGAATTTTAAGAATTGCAACACTAAAATACATTTATATAAATCATTAGTGAGACCTAATTTAGAATATTGCAGTCTAATCTGGAATCCGCATTATGATATTTATATAAAAAACATAGAACGAGTACAGAAAAGATTTTTATGGCATATTTGTTACAATTGCAATGTAGTCAACAAGATTACCAAGTATAATTAACGTCTTAACCACTTCAAATTATCCTCCTTAAACAATCGGATTTAATATTCCTACTAAGCTTCCGAGATCTAATAAATACGTACCATTTTACATTTCTCATTCGTATACTAATTTAGGCTTTTACTCTTCGATCAACAGAATATCCAGGTCATATAACTCATTCCATAAAACATACGACAGTTTTTCAACTAAACGAAATCAATTCAAAACAGCGATAGAGGCTTATCAGTCTATTCACAAAATATAGTCTTAATCGGTTACGTACTTCTTTATTGTCTCTCTCTGTTACTTTGTTATATCCATAAAATTTTAAAATATAATTTTAGAGTATCAATTAGTTTTAATGTTTTATTTATCTTTCTGTTTTAATTTCCTCGTTTTTATATTTTTATGTTAAATCTTCAAATATGTAAAATAATTTGATACTTCATTTTTTAATATTTAATTTATTGTTGGAGCCAGCTGTGGTTGTCATATTTACAGACTAAATATGACTACATTAATAATGTATCACAATAGTCCTACTTTTTATATATTGACTAATGTATTGTCATGTTGACGACCGTAAAATAAATAAATAATTATTCTTTCATCTATTAATCTTGTATAGATTAAATGTAATTATCATTTACATTTTTTTCAAGTTAATGTTATAGTTATTTGATTCATACACAGGCCTAGCTTTAGCTCACAGCTTTGCCCGCATTTATAAATGATAATATGTATCTTCAGGAGATGGATAATAATTTTAAGAGCATAATAAACCAAGGATTATTTGTCCTTAATTTTTAAACGTATCAATGGATAATTTCATCCTCGATTTTATATAGGGGAAATATATATACTAGCAAAAGTACCGGACGTTGTCCTGCCTTGAAAAAAATATCCTAAAAGTCAATCGCTGCGCCACCTACCGGTTCCAGTTGTGAATCTAAACCAGTATCGAATCCAATGGAATACGTACAATTTTTTTTAACAAGATCGGTCCATCATATTAGAAGGAGTTCAGTGACATACACCCGTACAGAAGAAATTTTTATTTGAAGAGTTTATCTTCATCGGGAAATTTCTGTGCTAAATATCAAGTAAATAGTTAAATTTTTGTCATCCCCGTTTATGCCCCTAATATAAAAAAACGCTTCTTAGAAGTTTATACACCTCAAAAATCAACTATCTAAATTTTATAATTCTAGATTCAGTAGTATCGGCTATTCACTAATAGGTTAATTAAATAACTTCTATATAATAAAATTATATCGTTCAGTAATTATATTTCAGCAAAAACTCACACGTAACTCAATCAACATAGTAATAGAAAGTAATTGTTAATGAATTGAGGAACAAAGCTTTGTGTTCCTTTGCCATTAATAAATACGTGGCTTAATACAGTTACTAATCCAATTCGCAATCACAAAATAAACAGAGTTTTCCGATTATAACTCGGTCTAAGTATACACTGTGCACTTGATACAAGTGCGATATTTGTTCTATATTTTGACAGTCAATTTAGGCTAAACATATTACTTGCATTCATGACTTTCGTTTGGTCAGTGAGAGCGCCGAAGAAATCAACTTCCTCCCTCTCCCTTCCCTCTCTTTCCTTTCCCCTCTTCCCCTTCCCCGGCATCACAGGCTGGCAACGCACTTTGGTTTTGCTAGTGTCTATGGACGATGGTGATCACTTAACATCAGGTGACCTACATGATCGTTTGCCTCCTATGATATAAAAAATAACTCGCATCGTATGCCCATTTCTATAGATACTACAGTTGTCGTATTCGCAATCAACACAGGCAAGACAGGCGAATAGAATTGAAGTGTTATAGGCAGCGGAGTATTAAGAATTATATAATTTCTCTCTTTGCCTTTCTTTTTCTGCCTATTGGATAAACGGATTTTATACATAAGAAGTATAAAACCACGTCATTATCAACTCTACTGAGATACCTAATGTCACGAATGGAACGAAAGTACAAGTGTTATCATCCTCATTATTACCCTTATCCCACCTAAGTAGGGTCGGCACAACATGTTTTCCTTTTCCATTCTCTCCTGTCAGATGTCATCTCAGTATTCACACCTTTTATGGACATATCATTTTTCACACAGTCCATCCATACCTTTTTCGGTCTTCTTCTACTCGTATATCCGTTCACTATCATACTCAACACTTTTCTAGTTACATGGTTTTCATCTCTCCTCATGACATGCCCATACCATGCTAACCGATTACACCATAACTTCTCTGTCACTGGTGCTATTTTCAAACTGCCTCTAATATACTCATTCTTAATCTTATCCATTCTAGTTACACCACACATCCACCTTAACATTCGCATCTCTGCCACATGTAATTTTCTCTCATCCGTCTCTTTCGTAGACCAGCCCTCAGATGCATACAGCATGATCGATCTTATCATAGTTTTATAAACCTTCCCCTTAAGTTTGAAAGGCATTCGTGGGTCACAAGCTAACCCAGAAACATTTCACCGACGAACGAGATATTTTAGATAAAACTCCATCCTATATTTATCCTATTCTTTACGTCCTTATCAATGCCACCGTCGTTTTGTATCAATGAACCGAAAAACAGAAAATTGGAGCAGGCTGTTAAGGATACACCATTTAAGGCTATAGGAGAAAAACTAAATGTACCACCGAAATCGCAACAAATGTTGAAAGTGTAAGTGTTATAAGAAGCGAAATAGCAAGAATGACGTAACCTCACTTTTTCGTATATTGGATAATTCACATTTTTTTTTTTTTTTACATTAAAAGTAAATGTAGTCTGTATAGGATGCACGTTTATCAGTCGAACGTAGAACAGGTGAATAGTGGGTGAACGGAACAAGTTTACTCGCGTTAACAAGCTGCGTTAGATCGCACGTGATTTCGTGCACGACATTGGATTTATTTGTATTCTAGCTCGACTTCATTTAGTTAGTTCGGACTCTTTTCTCGCTTTATATTGTACTTACCTTTGAGTTTTTATTGGCGACAACATATATATTATCTACATCAATTTGTATAAATAAAAAGAAGTTGCCAAATATCCGTAAGCGCCTTACTTCAGAACACCTATTTGGCGAATTATTAATCGTTCTGTTTTTATTTGTCAGGACAAGGTTTGTACGAAAGAACATGTTTGAGAAATCGCAAGAAAAAGTAAATATAATGTGTTAAAAAAATTCATGTTAAAAATGAATTACTAAGTTGGACAAAAGACAGTAGAGAGGTCTTCCAAATTATTGACAGAATATTATACGAGGTGTTAGGTTAGCCCCTTACAATTTTCTAAGAGATGATAATTCATGGTCATAATTAACAAATACAATAATAATATCAAAACAAATACTAGTAAACAACAAATAAAGCCTTAGTTAAAGTTTGCTCAAAGACTTGTAAAAGTATAAACACAAACGTAATAAGCCTAGGTGTAATGACCGGTGGTGAAAGCTGCAAGGCGTGCCCCAGAGTTTATAACGTTCAATAATAAAACAAACAGACATCTCTATTGACTTATTCATACCGTGCCCAAGTTTGCATTCACTTCATCCGACAGTGATTGATACTGTGACCTAACATAGAAGCGTAAAGAATTGCATATAATTTTTATATATTTTTTTAGATAGTTAGGTCAAATATAAAGCACATATTTTTTATTGATTTAGAACGAGAATCGAATGCAGAGTGTTCCATAAAATATTGCTACTGTCTAAACTTTCAGCCTGTATATAGGTGTATATATTTTATTTCATTACATAGTCGTAGTGTAGATTAGATTTGTGGAGAGATTTGTTCTTATATTTTATGTTAGTACAGGTGTGTAATACTCTGATAACAGGTTGAATAAACGATAAAAGGTGTTTAATTATTTGTCTGGTTTCTTTCTAGGATCGTAGGTTTTAATATTGCAATGAGGCTTAGCTTTCTGTGAGATAAAACATCGTGATATTCATATCATGATAATAACAGTCTTTTTAATTGATTAAATAAAGACAGTTCAAATGAGTATATAACAATAATATACTTAGCTATCGTTATTAATTTTTTTTATTATGAGTATTATATATTAATCACCTGATTTTTAATTGAGATTATAGCTTTTATGACGACTTACTGTAATGTTACAAGAATAAAAATTGTAATTATTATAATAGTGCACAAAACTACACGAGATATGATTTAATTACTGCCAAAGAGCCAAACGATTGGTCATTTTAAATCTGTCATTAATCAAACAAACAAAGAGCCGCCGCGAGCCCATTGTCCTGAAGGACTCCAATACATTTATCATAAGCGATTCACAGGCTCCACAATGGGCGGTTAGGTAGCGATTTATGAATTTTCACGCGTCCTAACCGTATGTACGTGGTTTGTTTTTACATTTCGTTTGAATTAATAACAACGGTTATTGTTTTGGAAATAAGGATTTCTTCTGCTGATTTTGTCATTGATTTTATGTTTCTAAGAGATTTTTGTTAATATCAAACAACGGTTATAAATATATTTCACCATAATAATGCTACCAGTTTAAAGACTCAAAGATAAATAATTCTTTACTTGCTAATATCCTAATAGTCTGTGGAATACGAGAGGAGTATACGTCAAACAAATAAGCTAGTCTGTTACGGATCACCGATAAGATTACACGTTTTACATTTACGGGCAGTTGCCTTAAGGACTGCCAAATATGAAATAACTCTTAGGAAATTGTAATATAAATATATACATATATTTATAAAATAAGGCTGTAAATTCACACTTTTACATTAAAAAAAATAGAAATGAACATAACAATTTATTGAGATTCTTGAAAGAAATTCGTAGCTTTTTATAGGTGAAAGAATTTTTAAGATCGGTTAAGAATTTCATTAGTTTTTCCATTAAATAGAATAAAAATCAAATCTTTCCTCTATAGTGACACTATAAGAATAGTAGGCAAGTAAATGTAAAATATTAGCAAATCGTTATACTGTAGTTTTATTACATACTCGTAGCAATATAATTATGTATTCTTTTAATTGACCATTACGCCGTACTAGAGAAAAATATAGGCATAATAAAATGTCCCATAATGGGTAACAACATCTGTCGCCAAACTCATAAGGCAGAAAAGAGCTCTCAGATGGTAAATACGCTCAGTAGAATGTAATAAGAATCGTTTAGAATTATCATCACATAAAAGTATATTTATATATGTAGTTGTTAAAAGACTGAGTGTTTTTTTTTCTATAATAAATAAACAACTTTGCAGACATACCGCGAAGCTAGGATATTTCCTGTATTTTGGTGGATTGTGGTGAAAGATACAGACAGAAGAACAGATTCCGACAGTCAAAATTTTCCTATTATAGGTTTTTAATTTGAATACATTTTGATTATCTATTATATATTGCTTCATTCTACTTCTATGCTCCAGAATACAGATGCCTGTAAATGGTGTACCAGATGGCGGTGAACCGGCATGTCGGTTACTAGCATTCCGTGATACCGCGATACACATGTCTGTCGGTGGTATACCAATTTCTAGGATCAAGCTTCGTCTTACCAGTAACGTGTTACATTTTCCCGACACTTCCCCGCGAAAGGAAAAATCAAACAAGTTGCGATCTCACGGCGTGCTTTGTACACGCTAGCTACAGACAGAATCTCGATACACTTGCCAGTAGCTGGTTGCTGTAACTGATTGTAACTGGCATGCTTTTGTTCGAGTAATAATCATGTGTATGCTAGGCTTATATTGGATATAATGATTTGGTCGATCTCCACATTTTAACTGTCTTTTTATTTATTTAGACTTCATAGGGTTTTCAGTTTTTTAAAACATTCCTAGTTTTATATATCTAAGATAGTTTGCAATTGCTTCTATTGATATGTTTTCTAATCTACGCCCTTAAGGGTTGTACGTGTATATTATGGTATGTGTAAACAATAGATTTTTTACACGAGTATAATTTGTGAGTGAATTGGTTTCTTAGAAATATTATTGTTGGAAAACGTAGGAATAAAACCGTGGTATGGTGGCATGGCCTTTTGTAATGCCCATCATCTGTGATTAGCTACCATCATCAGTTAAAAAAATATATCACTACATAACTTTTAATGTATTCCCGCAGCTCTCATTGACGATGTATCCCTCTAGGCGTACTATGTTATCAGTTTAGGCTACACCCACACTTACCAACAGGTATGACTTTGATCAAACGACAAACTTAAAATATATTTGAAAAAAATTAAATGCCATGAAACCCCTTAACATAAACAACTTCAAATTTTGCTGTTTGTTTCTTTACTTACACAAGTTGCTCAAAGTTGAAATTAATAAGTATTTTTATAAGACTTCTTTCATAATTTTAGCCAACGCTACGCAAAACTTGAGAATTGTGTGAAAGATTTAACCAAGCAATAAGTTTACTAAAAAGGAAGCCTAAGTAAATTGTTTAACCGAAATCAATAAGAAAGTACTTATAAAAAATACAACATTTTGACATGTATTAATTATTTTCAAATTAATTACTGAATCCTACTTTTTAGTCTGACGCTATCTGCAAACAAATAACTAGGTAGTATCAAAGTTTCGTATCGTTCTACGTCCGTAGACGGATCTCTCACCCGCAACCGGTTAAAAGTTTTAGGTGCTTTATCGAGTTGAGTCTACACCGCCACGGAGTAGAATTAACTACGGTTTATTTAAAAAACGTTTTTAACATAAACCAAGTAATTAATTATTGTATTTCGTAAAAACAAATTGAAAATAGAATTTGTTAAACGGCTTCAAGTTGGTGAATTCAAATTATTTTGCATTAATCATCTATAACAAATTTTTGCGTTTAGTTTCTAAAACATTCACATTTATAGACCTATTTCATAAACAACTTTGTTTCAGTTCAATAACGCTTAAATTTGCTTATTACAAGTTCTCTTATTGACTTTATTTATTTACCTATAATTAATTTAATGAATTTGTTCATCTTTCGTAACTGGTTATTATATTTTCACCAGATTTTACAAGCTTTTAGTAGTTTATTTGGAATCTAATAACTGAACGTGGTTCTGCATATGTTTTTATGCTGTAATTATTTTCGATTCTTAAAACAATTACTAATAATTTTATTTGTATTTAGAATACTTTATTTACAATACCTAATTATTTAGGACTAACTGATTACATACTGTTCGATTCGTATGAAAATGGTTTTACACTTTCATCTCTATTCATTGTGAACTGTAATTTATTTTCTGACTTGTTTCTGCATCCGCGTGAATTAATGACTAACTCACAGTGGAAGCTCTTAAAAGGAAAAAAAAATTTAAAACACAATCCATTGGAGCTCCACTCGTATCGATCTTAGCGTGATGATATATATAGCCTTCCTTGATAAATGAGCTACCTAACACTTAAAGATTTTTCTAGATCGGAGCTGAACCTTACACATTTCCATACAAACTTTCGGCCCCTATTTCTTATAGTTATTTGAAACCCTTGAGGATAAAACTGTTAAAAACTTTGAATTTTATTTTGATATATATCTAGTCGACATCCTAAAAAAAATTCAATCTTTATATCTAATAATGACGATACTTCCAAACTACTTTTCATCCTTCCTTTCAACCCTTTTTTTGGCATTAAAAAGTATGTCCTTTATCAAACTCTAGACAATCCGTGTACCAAATTTAAATCGGTTCAGTAGCTTTGACGTGAAAGCGACAGACAGACAGGCAAAGTTACTTTCGCATTTATAATATCAGTATATAATATGTTAATAGTATTAGTAAGGATTGTCTATAAAAGGTTTGTCAAAACCGGCTTGTAGCTCAATCAAACAATAGAATCTTCAGTCTATATATAAACTAGCTGACCCGTGCAACTTCGCCAAATCGGTTATGACCAGTTCCAATTTTATTTCCAAACGTGACAAATCCTAGAACCCGATTTTAGCGACACCTACCGTGTCCAATTGTGATTCCTAACTATCCTATATACATTGGCAAGAAATGTCTTCCTGTAAAACAGCTGATTATATTTGAAATATGTCAATTATGTCAAAGTAAAATTGAAATACAATGTAAAAAGCTCCAATAAGAACAAAATCCAATTGGAGTTTTTGGCGGGATTTCAGTCTGTCATGTAGTGGATTTTATATTTTATTCATAATCTTGTGTTACTTGACTCTATATTGTATAAAGTTGGTGGTGTTTTATGTAATATGGTTAGTTTATTATGCATAAGTGAAATTAATGAAAAATAATACCACGGAGCATGCAATTCTGAGATGCCACAAAAACTCCATAGAAGGTTCTAACAAGGGAGCCACCATCTTGTTAGAATATTGATTCACACGATACTTGATATTGAAATGATCGTTCTACGCTTGTAATATTATTGACTACATGACAATGGCAGTAATAATCTGAACGGTTGATTGCCAAAAATAAAGTTAAAAAAAAGAACAAAATCCCATAATTTCTTTCATTTTCATTTATTATATAATATATACTATTTAATATATCTATATGTAGATTTTTTGAGTCAGAATCCTTCTCGGGCGCCCTAGAATACGCTATTTAATTATTATCACAATCCGATCAGTAGTTTCAGCATGCATTGAGGACAAACATACAAAAATTGTTTTTATACATAAAGATTAAGAGAAATTACAAATCAGTTGGGAAAAATACTATGAAGTAATAAGATGTCATGTATTACCATCAATAAAATATAACTGTGTTATAGACTGAATTTAATTTTTCTCGAAAGAATACTATCAATTAGTCTGTGATTTCGCGCCTCGGGCTAAAGTATTTTATTGCGTTCACACTCCACAAGTTTCTATCACCTAAACAGATTATTTTCAACTGGGAAAAATAAAATTATACGATAATCAACTCTACCTCACCGTAATAGAGTTTGCCTAAACAAATAATAAGATTTCCGTTTATCATATTACGTTGGTGGAATAAATATCTTTTTCCGGGAGATTCTTTATCGCGTCCGGGAATGTTCCGGTGCTGATGTAAAAATAATTGTAGCGGACCCTCTTTTTATGGATCCCGTCATTCTGATAAACGTAATGCTGAATTTTAGAAGTGGATTTGGATTTTTTTATGACGTAGATTATTGCTCGGGTATTAAGCAAGATTTAACGTTCGTGTAAAATTAATAATTCCATTATGTACTAAAAGCGGGATTTATGTTAAAAATATTCGCAACGCTTATGTTAATTAAGGTACGAATAGATTCTTATATCTTACAAAGAATATCGATATTAGTGTTTTTATACCAGTTATTTGAAGAATAAAACACTTTATTCCACTTTTTTGTTGTAGAACGCTTGAGAGTTTAGTGTCAAGAGACACACATATATTAAATATTATAGTAGACTTTGCACTACCTCCGGGAATTGATTGGCAGCTACCACGTCTCATTGCAACAAAAAACTTATAGTTTTATTTGTGCAAGGGGTTCTTCAAAAAGCAAAATCCGAAACTAGTAATAGAAGGAGCGAACTGTTTGTAAATAAAACAACAAAAATAATTTAAAATGATAGATTAATAGGTTTAAATGTAAACACCAATATGATATTATGAGATAAATTTTTTAAGACTACAAATGAGCACGATACATATATGCAGAAACAAAGAAAGGAAGTGACAAAGCAAAGTTGACAGTAATGACAGTAGTGACATAGACATGACATTCGAGACCCAATTGAATAATGTTTACAGAGCATGCTACAATCATTATTAAATACCTATTTTATAAATATATTATTTTATTTACCTTTTTTATAGCATTGCCTTTATAAAGATAAATAGCTGTAATATAAAACACATCCTTGACTGACAGTTGAAGCTGACCGTGTGATTGACACTTTTCTTGAATCTGTAAAATTAAAAATATATAATTGTATATTATATAATACATTGAATGCAATAATCAAAGTACTATTGTTTTATTTACAAAATAATTATTAAGTTAAAATAATTCCCTATGGTTTCCATACAAACTTTTATATTTAAAGTTTGACTTCAAGTCGGCAAGGGTTATCTATTTTTGTTTGTATTGTTGTTATATCTGGGACACCCTAATATATATTATAAGTATTTAAAATATGCTGCAAACTAATGTATAATGACCACAATCGATTTAAATTTCACTAGCTTCAGATTTAAGTTTTTCAGGTACACCTCGTCCTAATAAGGTTCATCGAAATCAGCAATTATGACATGAAAGAGTAACAAATTACATATACGTATAATAATAATAATGAATATTCGATATTATATATATTACAAACTTGCAATTTTACGTAAATGTTTTCAAAGGTACGAAAAAAGGCATTGGGTACTACTTTTCATCCGGAGTAACTGGCTGTTAGAGGACATGTCAAATCTACGTTAACGCGAATGACGTAGCATTTAAAAGCCAGGGGTCTAGCCAAGTTGCTTATCTACAACCATTAACGCAAATGTGACATAGCGTTCAGATATGTCATCTCCATACATTTTTCCGTTTTCTATTTGCGTTAGTGATTGTAGAAATGCTTATCTACTTGACTAGGCCCCCAGCATATGCATTTTTAGATAGATGGGTAAAATTTTTCATCTCTGCTTAAAAGTAGTGTCAATTATACTAACACTCTATTTTGGTTTTAAATATAAACAGGATTTCAACTAGTAAATAAAGAACTATCATTACCATCCGTAACTTAATACTTAGTGTATATCATAGTAACAAGTTTGAAATCTCGAACATTATTATTGGAAGTCGTTTTTGTTCGCTTTCCCCTGTCCCCAAGGGTTTCATTCCGGAACTACACGTTGTATAGTATACACCGGGTAACGATAAATGCCGGTACGTCGTCAGGTTGATTGGGGTTCGAAAGTTTTTGAAGGGTTCTCGTGTGAGCAGAACAGTTCTTCGCGAAACATGGACGTAAGGGATTTGCGGTAGCGATGCGGCAGTTTTTATTTTCTCAAGGTGAAATCGTCCTCCGTTTGCTTTGTACTTTTGAGTGCGTACTTTAGATTTGTTGACGGTGGCGAGTGACGTCGTAGAGGGAATATATAATGACCTAAGTTCCATGTCGGGCTTTTGAGAGAAGACAAATAGAGAGAGTATTGTTTACGATAAATAATTTAATGTAGAGACAAAAGCATTTTCACATAAGTCTATCTAGATAAATAATTTAAAATTCTAATCCGCTTGTGACTTAAGTCTGTAAAACAATATTTTACTATAAATTTAAAATATGAATGCATAATTAATTAGAATTAGGTATTGTGATTATTTATAAAGTAGTTACAAGTCAGCTCTTGTCTGCAATATTTATAATTTTAGCGTTGTCGAATGAGTTACCCAGCACGGTTTTTCATCAGGGCTACGACATGAGGCTCGTGAAGGAGAGACTGTAACCCGCTCTTCAAGTTCAGCAACACAACAGTTATATGTTTGATGTTGTAGTTATCTATAGGCAACGGTAACCATTTACTATCACGTTGGTCGTCTGAAGGTTTGCTGCCTTTTGGTATAAAAAAATTCGTTCTCTATTGTAAAATACTGTTCTGTGTAGAACAATTTATTGATATGGCTCGATGACTCGTCTCTTGTTGCCTGTACATTCGCTTGTACCTTGTTGTATACTAATGGCTGCGTATCACTTATTTCGAACCGGCCTATTTTACTATCTATCGACCTCGTTAACATGCCTATCCCGGTAGGACTCTATTGTATGTTTACGTTAGAATTTTATGTTAGAAGTCAGTTCATAAGGATATGAACGCATCTTTTTGCTGCGATCAGCCAATGAGCGCGCTCCATGTGTCTGTTTTCATTTTAAAATCTGCATCTGACTGCATCCTGAGGTACGCTTGTCAGAATACGTTCCAAAGAATTGTTCAAATGCTTGACATATTTCTGTATGTCATCGTATAAATGCCAGCTCCCTACTATTTTACATCGTTTATTTATTGTATTTTTTTTTTTTATTAACGTGGGGAAATCCCTAACGGATTCCCACCCTCCCGGGGGAGAGGGTGGGTTATGTCCGACTCGCACGGACTAAAACCCCACGGTGTACCGTCGGCCGCATGTTAGGGGCGGCCAGGGACCGTTCTGGCTCTCTTCCTGAGAAACCGCCCCTGCGGCAGCCTGGCAAGTTCGTCGCCAGGCTACGTCCTACTATAGAGAGGCAACTGGGTACACAACCAGTCACCTCCCCTCGTCAGCCGAACCTGTGCAGTGAGGGGATGAGCCCCCCGGCTACATCCCCTCAGGTCCGGCTACGGTAGCGGGAGTAGGCGAGTGTTCTGCCTCCCCCTTCTTCCGGCCCGTCTCTGGCTACGGCCGCTGTGAGGGTCCATCTCTCGGGCCCTTTCCGCCGCCTCCTTCTGGGAGATGACTTCCTCGCAGAAGTAGGCCATCAAATTCCATACTTCTTCGCTGCCGAGCATGCGGGAGATGACACTCGGCAGCGAAAGTTCTCCTCCTACCGCCGCAACCAGAGCGCGACGCTGTTCGTCCCACGCAGCACATTCTGAAAGGGTGTGCTGCGCAGTGTCCACCGCAGCGCTGCACTCGTGGCATGCGGCGGTGGGCTCCCTGCGGGCAATCCGGTGCAGGTATCACCCGAAGCATCCATGCCCGGTTAGCACCTGCACCAGCCTTATTTATTGTATCCATTAACACTCTTTTACAAAACTTTAACACACTATAAGTCTTTTGGGTACTCTTAAAACGACGAATTAGAATTTACTTTTTAAAATCAGGTAGTCAAATTTTTATAGTTCATATAACATGTTTAATTTTTAAAGATTTTAAATGTACAAAATATGAAGACCTTAAAAATAATGTAAAATATGAGGAACAGCTAAAATATGTTTTTTTTTAATAGTAGCACGGCAAAGTGACTGCACTGTGCCTGATGGTAAGCACCGTGCAATCCATAAACAAAGGCGACTGCCAAGAGATACGTCATCCTTCATCGGTCGTCGCTGTCATGCCGGCCTGCGTAAATGCCTCTTCAAGTTACGTTTGAAGGACCCCATATTATACTAGCCGGGAGATTGTTCCACAGCTTCACGGTACGGCAAAGATAGGATTTTGCAAACTTTTTAGTTCGTGCCCAGATAGGATTTACCGTAAAACTGTGGCTCCGTAGACAAGCGCGCGTGGTTCGGTTGTGAAAAGGAGAGGAAAGGATTAAATTGAACAACTCTGCAGAACACTCGCCATAATACAGACGGTAGAACACACTCAGTGAGGCAATATCCCTGCACAGTTGAAGCGGCTCTATAAACTCTGTAATGTCTGCATCATTAACAATGCGAACAGCCCGTCTCTGCAACCTGTCCAAGGCATCCAGTAGGTACTTGGCGGAACCGTCCCAAAGGTGCGAACAGTATTCCACGCAATGCCGAACTTGTGCTTTATAAAGAAAATATAGCTGATCAGGCGTGAAAAACCGTCGCACCTTGTTCAGAATTAGCTTATTTGACATGTAACGACACAACTCTTACAATTATGTAATTATACCATATGTACTATAACTATATCTACACTTTACTCCGCAGTACTATGCTTAAAAAAGGATTATTCTTACAGTCTATTTTATATTAAGTAATTCAGCATCTAAACTATAAACGGATTCCTATGGTCAGTTCAATCCTCTATGATTTATGAATTTGCAGCCATCGAAGAAATATGGCCACCTGCACTCATACATCACCGTTACAGGCGTGGGAACAAACAGTGTCTTTCAATGTCCACAACGCATAGTCTTTGTGAGGAAAATACGTTGATGTTCGATTTATTTTATTGTTTGCGCCTTTTAGGCTACATACGTCGGCTTAGATAGAATTAAACACACGTGCGTCGTCTCGTGATATACGTTGTATTATTTTTTACAATCGACTGTTAATGTAACGGAATTTAGCGCTTTGTTTTCATTGATTAGTTTTCGTTGATGCTATGCTTTGGGTGTCGTCGTCTTGATTTGGAGCGTGAACATTTATAATATAATAATTTTGAGTGAACAATCTTATTGTAAATACTATATTAATAAATTTCAATTAGTTTACACATCACTATTGATATAAAGTTTAATCTGCGGTTCAAATGTCATACTAAACAAATTTATTTTATCTGAATACATAATCCTTTTAAAAAAGCGCATATGTAATTATTTATTATAATCCATGAATTAAAATACCTAGGCACACTAACTTTGCATAATGATCGTTCGGACGGTATAAATGTTAAATTTGCTACAGCGACATCTAGTGGCATATGTGTTAACTTTCATAATGAGTTGTCAAACGATAGGAGGGAGTTTTTGGCGGGATCTTAGTCTGTCATGTAGTGGATTTTATATTTTATTCATAATCTTGTGTTATTGGACTCTATATTTTGTAAATATAGTTAGTTTATTATGCATAAGTGAAGTGAATGAAAAATAATACCACGGAGCATGCAATTCTGAGATGCCACAAAAACTCCATGGAAGGTTCTAACAAGGGAGCCACCATCTTGTTAGAATGTTGATTCACACGACGCTTGTTGTTGGAATGGTCGTTCTACGCTTGTAATATTATTGACTACGTGACAATGGCAGTAATAATCTGAACGGTTGATTGCCAAAAATAAAGTTAAAAAAAAAAAAAACGATAGGAGTTTATTAATTGGAACATACAAACATCGATAACGAATAAAAACTTATAAAAAATACTGCGACTCGTCGGTGTTATAGAAAAAAAAACTATATTCTATCAGTTTTATGGATAATAATTTTACAGAGTAGAAAACGTTAAACATTTTACCTCCAATCATTTCTACAATGGAAAAATACTTTATTCAGTTTAGGCCCTGTGAATACGCTAAGTCATGGGAATAGCTAGTTTTATATAATTTACAAAACAGAGAGTTATATTAGTTTTTAATGGATGCACACAGAGGAGCGTCATTTCCAGACATCACCATCGTTTATTTATTGATCCACCCTATAATAGCCTTTAGAAATTAAAACCAGTTACATGATGCTTGAACTCACTATTCCACAAATCTGTAATGTGCCTTGAAACTTTGTTATAAAACCTAATTCCTATTTCCTGAAAAAATGCGTTTTGTCTTAGTGAGTCGGAAACACGGATATTACTCTTCGACTAAATCTAGCTATCTTAGTTTTTGCGGACATACATTAAATTCAGTCAAGAATGTATTGGAAGGTAAGAGTTAAGATATCGAATTCCTGAAACAGAATATATAGATTAAATTTTGCTCACAGCTTTGCTCGTGGTAATCTAAATTTGATCTATGCTTTGGAAACGGTAAATTTAGAATCAATTTAAAAGAAAATTTTACTGCCTTTTTATGTACTCTTGACAACGTACATAGATAATTTAATGGTGTGAGGTTAAGTATTTAAAGAGCTTAGTAATAGTGTAGTATTAGTAAGGAATAATTAGGATATGGAAATGCAGAAAAAGAAACAAATGATTTATTCTGTTATTAACCTAAAAAGGGCAGATAAGATGGGAAAGGAACAAATTGCTACTTAATAGATAACGACGTTGGTGCGAAGAAATCTATCGTAAATAGTTTATCTAATATTACTCAGGGAGTTCTACTTATAACTGCTTTTCTACTGTCATGACTAACTTCAACAAAAACGTTTGATTTTATTTGTTTCAAATAAAATCAGGTATACATAGAAAAGTTAAACATTCATTTCTTGTAGACACACGACATCAGCTATGTAATTTCATGTGAGATTTAGACAGAAATCTATACATATATACAAAATCAATGTGTGTGATATTTGTGGGAGATAAAATTTAAACCGATTTATCAAGACATCTATCTTCTATATCTATACATATAATAAAAATGAAGTGTCTGTATGTAATATCAAAATTTAAAAAAAATGACCGATTGGGTATGAAAGTATACACGCTACTGATAACAAAAATGCAATTTTTAAAATTTTTGTCGGTCTGTCTGTTTGTTCCGGATAATCTCCGAAACGGCTGGACCGATTTTGAAGGAAATTTCAATGGCGGATAGCTGAAATTACAGCAGGACACATAGGCTACTCTAAATTAAACTAAGTATTAACCCTGGCTTTGTCTGTAATGCTATCTCCAAAATGGATGGACCGATTTTCACATAACTTTCAGCAACAGATACCGAATATTATAACAAATAATTTAGTTTATTTTAATTTAGACTAGCTGTTAACTGTGACTTTGCCTGCATTACTATCTCCAAAACGGTTCGACTGATCTTCAAGAAACTTTCATTGGCAGATAGCAGAGCTTATAAAAAGTAATTCAAACAATTTTAATTTATACTAACTCTTAACCGTGGCTTCGCCCTCAGTGATTTCTCCAGAATGGTTAGGCCAATTTTCACGGGACTTTTACTGGTAGACAGCGAACGTTATAAAAAGTAATTGAGGTTATTCTATTTTAGGCTAGCTGCTACAGGCGACTTTGTCTGTATGAAATTTAGTAAGATTTCAACTCATTCTTTATTTTTAATTAGAGACATAATTATCAACTTATTGTTTACAATTCGTCCTTATAATTATTAGTAACTTTGAAGATAGACGAGGTCTTCCTAATAAGATCTTAGACCATAAACGTATTACGTAAGGAGCTCCATAATACAATTTCTTGCAGAACAGACAAGCGTTTATTTTTTTATAATCACAAAATCTTAATTACAATATAAAGGTATATTATATGTAATGTAAATGTAAATATTTATAATAATATTTTAAGTAATCGTTTATTACTTGCTTATACAGTGTAAGTGGGCACTAAGGTAGTTTTATATGATGGGGTAAGGTTTTAAATATGCTGCTGATGACAAACCTCATTTGGCACACTGTTAGTACTTATATATCTAATGTACACATTACATATTACTGTAAGCGGCGTGCGTTTCGTATTTACAATTGATTTTAAAATGCATTTCTATAATTATACATAGTCTCACAATATTATAATTCTTGAATACAATTTAAAAAAAACGCGTGCGTAGGTGCCGGTACAGCTAGTCTACACTAATATCATAAAGAGGTAAAGTTTGTTGTGAGTTTGTGAGATTGTAGGGGTTAATCGCAGGAACTAGTAGTTCGATTTAAAAAAATATTTTAGTGTTATATAGCTCATTTATCAAGGAAGGTTATAGGCCATATGTTATTAGGTTAAAACAAATAAGAGCAGAGCACTAATGGAGAATGTTTTCGCTGCGAGTTAGCGTTAGCCCAAAGTAACTAGTGCACGTGGACGAAGGCGCGGGCAGAGGCTAGTTTTCTAATAAAGGAGTTAGCTGAGTAACATCTAATTTACATATAACAACGCTTTCCAAGAGGGATTAGGCAATAGTAGCAAAATCGATTTAAAGTAACATTAAAAAAAGCAAAATAATTATAGAATATTAGAAGTATTAAACCTATAATTGAAAAAAAAAACCACATTACAAAAAATAAAAGTATATACTTTTTATAAAAAAATATTTATGAGACTGTAGTCGTAAGTGACTGGACTGGTACTAGTTAGTATTATGAAATAAACTATTACAAATTAATAAATAATCTTAAAACCAAAAATAACTACAAATTCCTTCATCCGATTTACACATCGTAACTATATTACACAGAAGCTTTTACTTAAAGTGTTAAGTAATTTTCTTGTACAAGTCTAGATTGATAGCCCAGACCACCATAGTGCTTTCAAAGGCACTAAAAGCACTTTGATCGTGGACAAGCTGGTCACCGCTGATTTATGAATTTCGCTAACAGTTATATCTTGATTCATATATTACTTTTACATATACAAAACTTCCATGAGAACAATCAACATTACTTAATAAAGCTATGACCTGTATTCTTAACTAACATTGTAAATACAAATGATTGTTTTTCTTTTATACTTTTAGGACTTAACTCTGGACCATAGTACACATAACAGACAATATGAAAACTCAGGTAGTTTTACTAGCACACTCACATAAACATGCGCATCGACGAGACTTCTAAACGGTCTTCGCGGTGTTATCCATAGAATTCTTTTCAAAACCTCGTCGATGCACATGTTCTCTTGAGTGTGCCGTTTCCAAGCGTTTGTTCATAGTTTCCGTACTGTCTCTCATATTTATAGTGTACTTAGATTATTCAAAACCATGAATGTTTTAGGTAATGTTTTTTTTGTAACACGAAAAAGTGACTGCACTTTGCATGATGATAAGCATAGTACAATGCAAAAACAATAGCAACCTTCGATAGACGAACTATCTATCGTCAGTCGCCACTGTCATGCCGCCCTACATAAATGTCTCTTTACGTTACGTTTTAAGGACTCGATGACAAAGGAAGGAGGGAACACACTGGCCGTGAGATTGTTCTACAGATTGACAGTACGGCAAAGATATGGCGTTGCGAACTTTTTAGATCGTGGCCAGATACAATTTACCTTAAAACTGTGACTCCGAAGACTCTCAGCGCGAGTGGTTCGGTTGAGGAGGGGGAAAAAGGGTTAAATTACTCTTCATAACATCGTGATACAGGTGGTAGAACACACTCATTGCTAATACTTTGCAAAATTGTCCCAGAGGTACGAGCTGCATTCTACGCAAAGAATATGGCGTTCCACGTTCCACTTAAGTGTTGCAACAATCTGTTTATTTATTATTTTATGAAGGTTTTTGGAGTATAAAAATAAATAAGAATAATTAATCTAAGCTACATAACATTTAATAACCATTCTGGATAGAAAAGGTGATTAGGCGCTTCTTAAAATTTTGTGATAGGTATACAAATGAACTTCCATGGCGTTCCATAGTTTTTGTAGTGGGAGCGCATACGAAGCACTAACCAAAATCTATCTGCTAAAATACTGCCACTGTGAAATTGTGATATCTGAACGATATTTAGGGCGGGATTTTAGTCTGTCATGTAGTGGATTTTATATTTTATTCATAACCTATGTTATTTGACTGTATATTTGTTGGTGTTTTACGTAATATAGCTAGTTTATTGTGCATAAGTGAAGTCAATAATGTGATAATACCACAGATCATGAAATTATAAAATATCACAAAAACTCTTTAGAAGGTTCTAGCAAGGGAGCGACCATCTTTTTAGCATATTGAAATAATCACACGAAGCATGTAATATTATAAACTACATAAATGCAGTAATAATCTGAAAGATTGGTTGCCAAAAACAAAGTAAAAAAAATACTATGTCCGTGTGTTAAGGGTAAATCGTATTGCAATACACAAAAGCTTAACAATATTGTACAATGAAAACAAGTGCACCTTATTTAACTACGACATGAGAAGGGTAATTATGAATGTCAAAGCGTCGGAAAGTCAAACGTTTCCTTTTTTTAATTAATTATGAAGTTCTATTTGGTTACTTGATTTAGTAAAGAATAAAATCATAAAATCAAACCTGCTTCTTGCTTTTAATAGGGTGCTCAAAGCAAAATATGAAATTAAAAAATGAAGTAATTTCGTTTCGCCTTTGTTCGCCATTCGCTACTCATGTACAAAATGTGACTTCACAACGGCGCGCATTTATTAACACGATTCTTTGAAATAAAACTCTATGAATATTATTATAACATTTACCCATAACTCTGTGTAAAAATAAAAACGGTATTATTTTCTAGGTCCGCAAAATTACACGGCGTGAGTTAGTGGGGGCTAAAGTGTGATATTACCACTTATGGGCGGTTCGAACCGATTATTGCGACAAGTGCACGAGCACTGAGCGTAGCACGC
>JACEII010000097.1:355115-421490 GCA_014332785.1 Antheraea mylitta
CATACTTCCTCGCTACCGAGCATGGCCGCAACCACGCTCGGCAGCGAGAGATTCCCTCCTACCGCCGCAGCCAGAATGCGGCGTTGCTCCTCCCACGCAGCACACTCAGAAAGTGTGTGCTGCGCGGTGTCCGGTTCAACGCCGCACTCATGACATGCGGCGGTCGGCTCCCTGCGCGCTATTCGGTGCAGGTACCAACCGAAGCAACCGTGCCCGGTCAGCACCTGCACCAGACGGAACGTCAGGGAGCCCCAACGTCTCTTGCACCACTCCAGCAGGACCGGGCGGACGGCGTCGATAGTGTATCTACCGTACTGCGCGTCCGCCAGGTCCCGCTTCCATCTCTCCATTACTTGGCGCCTCTCCATGCGCCTTCTCTCCTCTATTTCCCTGGGAGCTGGAGGCTCCCCTGACCGCTTTTTTGCCGCCGTATATTCATACACGGCGGCCAACACTTGCGCCTCCAGCTCCCATGGAAGGGAGCCAGCCAGAACCATGGCCGCCGCCGAGGACACCGTCCTGTATCCTCGTATCGCCCTCAACGCCACGGTGCGCTGCGCATTACGCAGCGCTCGGAGATTAGTGGCGCTGAGGGCGTCCGCCCACAACGGTGCCCCGTAGGAGGCCATCGACTGGATGACCCCCATGTAGAGGCGGCGGCAGGCGGCACCCGGCCCCCCCGTGTTGGGGAGGAGTCGTCCGAGAGCCCCCGCCGCCCCGACTATCCGCGGTCCGAGCCCCTTAAAATGGGGCTCGAACCGCCAGCGTCCGTCCAGGGTGAGGCCCAGGTATTTCATATGGGTCCCCACCCTGACACGGACGCCCTCAACACTGATATGGGCCCCCGGAGGTGGCCCCCGCCGAGGCCCGTGGAACATAAGGGCCTCAGTCTTCTCGAGGGCCACCTCGAGGCCCAGTCTCCTGATGCGCCCGACCACGATGGTGACAGCCTCCGTGGCCAGGCGCAGCAAACCACTGATTTCCCCCCCTCGGGCTACGACTAGGGTGTCGTCCGCATAGCAAATGAGGCGCGCTCCAGAAGGGAGCGCGCCGCGGAGCACCCAGTCGTAGCCCATGTTCCACAGGAGTGGCCCTAACGCCGACCCCTGCGGAACCCCCCGCGCCGTGTTGCGCCGGACCATCCGCCCTCTGGCGTCCACGAAGACGACCTCTCTTCCCTCGAGGTACGCCTCCAACAGCCGCCGCAAATACAGGGGCACTCCGAAATACCGGAGCGCCTCCTGTATGACACTGTGCGGCAGACTGTTGAAGGCGTTGGCGATGTCCAAGGACACCGCCAATATTCTTTCGCCCTCAGAGGTCGCCTCCGTGGAGACATTTTTCAGGAGAGTCAGGGCGTCCAGCGTGGAACGCCCCGACCGGAAGCCAAACTGCGCGTCGGACAGGTTCGGCCCCACTTCCTCTAGGTGCCGGACAACCCGGGAGGCAACGATCCTTTCGAGCGCCTTCCCGGTGTCGTCCAGCAACACGAGGGGCCGGTACGCGGACGCGCAGTCCGGAGGGCGGCCTTCCTTCGCCATCAGGCACAGCCGCCCCGTCTTCCAGGGCCTCGGGAACTGCCCGACCACCAGACAGCGGCAGATCAGCTCCCGAGTCCACTCTCCCAGATGGACATCGCGACCTATCTAAGCTAACGTAAGCGAAGCTATATAGATATACGTATATAAGTTATTGAAACATGCATGTGTACCGAGCATGCGTGCCTCAACAACTCCTATATTTATTTTGTGTCGGAAAATTTTCTCTAAACTGTATGGGATAGGATAGGATAGGGAAAAATAAGAGTAGAACTCTTTGTCGTTTATTTCTCCGCAAAAGGAAAACAGCGTGTACGCGTGTAGGCGTGCACGTGTGTATAGGTGATGTGTGTGATGTTGTAGCAGTGATGTAAAGTTGTGTGTCACTGTATCGCGTGAGCAACGTACTCAAGGCCTCCCCGCCGAGGGAACGGACCTAGGCTTGAGCCGTCGCCAAGCGGGGCCTAATCGGGTATGCGGGAGTAAAATTTATCCCCATTTATTTATTTAGATATTTTGGTTTCGTATAGCCCGATGGTCAACGACGCATATATTTAAGATGGCGTCAACCCCAAGGTATACGTTTACGTTTATCGTTGTTTCAATTTATATGGTGAAATCTTAATACCAATAATGTTTAATAAAATGAAATTTGTTCTTTGCTATGAAAAAAAAAAATTGGTCTCAAATTTATTATTTTTATTTATAAAATATATCAGCGGGTATATATATGATTTTTATAAAGAAACGTGTCTGCCTGTGATAAATTCATGCTTTTAATTGCGTTTAAAAGTTACTGAAAAAAAAATGTTCCTAAACCTATTCATAAATCAAAATGCGCATTGAAAATACAACGCTAATCGGCTACCAAGTGTCCGTTCGGGCTAATACCACCCTCTCACAGAAAACTGACGTGAAATAACAGTGCTTGCATTGTAGTGTTTCGTTTGGTCAGTGAGAGCGCCGGAGGCCCACCTCTCTTGTCCTTTCCTCCTTTGCCTTCCCTTACCCTCCTCCTCCCCCATATACAGGTTGGCAACGCACTTGCGACACCCCTGGTGTTGCTAGAGTCTATAGAGGGTGATGGTCACTTAACATCCCGTGACCCACCTGTTTGTTTACCTCCTATGATACAAAAAAATATATGTTGATATATTAAAGAACCAGGTACTCTAAAATTCTTGTTCTTTTAACGTTGCCGGCTCTTGTACTAAGGTGTCGCAAAAAAGTCTAGTTACGTTAACTACAAATTTTTGTTTTTCGTTATCCTGGAGAACCCCTTGCGTTTTATGGGACAAAAAGTATCCTGGATGTAACCTTGTAATATCAGTTATTACTGTGTTAAATTTCGTTAAAATTGGTTTAGTAATTTCAGAGTAATACGGGTTTAGATTCTAGGCTTTAATCCTTTATCCTGGAGAAAGAACCCTTTGCGTTTTATGGGACAAAAAGTATATTTAATGTAATCTCGTAATATTAGTTATCACTATGTCAAGTTTCGTCAAGATTGGTTCAGTAGTTTCAGAGTGGTGCGTGTTCATAGGGACAGACAGACAGACAGACACACAGACAAAAATTGTAAAAAGATTATTTTTGGCTCCTATATCGATAACATAGTCTACCCTGATTAAAATTTTCAAAAAATATTTAATGTACAGATTTCGACTTGTTACAGTTTTATTATAGTATAGATGTCAGAGCAGCGGTAAATAGTGTCCATGTAGAGGTATGACGTCTTCCATAGTGACACCATGGTTATGATTTGTGGAAAGTAATTTTTTTTTATATAAAATGCATTAGAAATACATTAAATTAATTAAAATATACATGTAAAGAAAATGTTCCATTTTCTTTAGTTTATTTATCTGTGTACTTGTCTATAACGGAGTCTATGACATAATAGGATAAAATCTGTGGTGTTATGGTGAAAATACGTTTTTAGAAATGTTCAGATTTAATATTTAAATAAGTGGAAAAAAGGGAGTGATATCTATAGAAAGTCAGCTTTAATGTCGTTTCGAATTATATTTCAGAAACTCAGTACTGTTTGATTTCATAATATCATTTCCTGAATCAATAAAGAAAACTTATATACATTAGTCAAACTACTGCTTGAATTTTACACTAAACAGACACACATGTAAATAAAAAACGTTTTGTCAGATCCGTCATTTTATTCTTACGTTCCTATATCCTTTTCAATATTTTTAACATGACGGACGTTCCATTCATTACATGCCCTTTAAAATCTACTGGTGAAATTGTAGGTTAATTTTATAATAATATAATATATAAATTCATAATATACATTAAAAATCAATTGATAAATAATTTATCTTTAGTAAACTTATGGAACCACTGAAATAACTATCATTCTCTTTGGTCTTATTTAATGTCAAATTTTTTTAGGTGACAGGATCACTTTAACTTCAAGTCACTTCATGATGTACTAAGAGTAAAATAATTATTAACAAAGTCAATGTCAATAATTTAATGCTTTTATATGGTGAACTCACTTCAAATGATGATTCAGTAAAAAAAAAATTGGTTGCCTGTAAAGTCGGTATACGGGCGAAAGTTTTACGTGACAACGACTTTGAGTGGTAAAATAATTTTAATGTGAATATTCATTCGTATAGTAGTCTCTCTCGCTCTTAGGCGGGCTAACCATGCCCCAGTGGAAGGGACGCGTGCCTCTCACTCGCTCTCATTGTTAGCGCATAACGTGAGCGGAGCGTAACGCAGTTTCTTGAAGTGTCACCCGGCAAACCAATTTATAAGACGTTGTCACGTCAAAATGAGCCAATAATTACTGTGTAAAATCAAAATAAGAAAATTTGTTTGTTTATGAAAGAAATCCATGACTTAGATCACTGCGGTTACAATGTGAGTGATTTCGGCAGCGGCTCAAACCTAGGTCCGTTCCGTCGGCGTAGAGCCCTTGAGTACGCTGCTCACGCGATACAGTGACCCAAAACCTTATATCACTGCTACAACATCACCTATACACACGTGCACGCCTACACGCTTACACGATGTTTGTTTTTTTTCAGAGTTTAGAGGAAATTTTCCGACACAAAATACATATAAGAGTTGTTGAGGCACGCATGTTTGGTACACATGCATGTTTCAATAACTCATATACGTATATTTAGATGGCTGAGCTTAGGTTAGCTCATATAGGTCGCGATTTTTGCACAAATCAGGCGACACACCCAAGCCGAGGTGCACGACCCTTGAGTTAGTCGCCCAAACATCCCAAATCGGCCTTCAGCGCTCGCCTCAGTAATGTTATAAATGTTGCATTTAAATTATAATTTTAGTACAGTTGATAATAAATTTTGAACAAAAATGAATTCATTCTCGGAAGTTTAATGGTAGTATTAAAAATATCTTTTTTTGGATTCATCATTTGATTCCATTGGGTATTACTTTTCCAAACGAAAATATTGAGAATATTACTATTCGTCATGATGTACAGACTACATCTAATTCAATATCACCTCGAAATACCATCCACTCATGGTGTCCTGTAAAATTAATTTAAAATTGTGTCATGAGTTGCGATAATTTTTTTTATTTTCCTAAAGTGTGTTTACTTAGTATTTGAGAGCCTTACCACCTTATGTAACCGCCTGATTTTGTTTCAAACGTATATTCCAATTAGACATAGTTTCTTTTATCTATACTAATATTATAAAGAGGTAAAGTTTGTGAGTTTGTGACGTTGTGATGTTGTGATATTGTGGCGTTGTAGGGGGTAATCTCAGGAACTACTGGTCCGATTTTAATAATTCTTTCAATGTTATATAGCTCATTCAATGAGAATGGTTATAGGCTATATATCATCACGCTAAGATCAATAGGAGCGGAGCACAGATGAAAAATGTTTCAAAATCGGGTTTATTTTCCTTTTGAGAACTGCTGTGTGTTAGTGTATCTATTCCACGCGAACAAATTCGCGGGCAGAGGCTACTGTTTATATAATTAAAAAAAAAAAAAGTGGCAAATAACTGAGTTATCTGAGCTAACCTGACTATGATAAAAACCTTTGATTATATAAGTACCTACACCCTTTGACAAAAGAATCCTAATAAAGCTCAAACTTTAAAATCAACGAACTATGGTCGAATCTCGACCACTGGGCGCCCACTAGTAAGGAATTATTAAAAAAAAAACTCTTCAGAACAGTCGACATGATTTCGACAGTAGAACAGGACATTCCGGCTCTGCAAGTTTTCCGAAGTAACAAATATGTGTTACAGATTCGTCTTAACGATGAGAATTATATTCCATACACAACGGAATATACCTATTTGGTATGTATACTCAAATTTGATAGACACCTGTCTGTTTTTTTAGGTTGTATCATGCATCACAAAGGTGTTTATTTTATAAATTGTCTTCAATATAATTTAATTTGCCAAATATTTATTTTATATATTTTTGGAAATTTTCTCTTAAACATTATCTTCATTGACAAGCATATTAATCTTAGTTTATATTGTTTATTAAATTCAGAATTATGTTAATTTTATGATAACATTTTTACATTTTAACGTAATTATTACAAAGTGCTCAAAACATATAATAACCTCTTAAAATTAAAATGAAACGTATGTACACATGTATACAGAAAATATTTTGAGTGAGATTGATGAGATACAGTATTGTACACTAATTTTCTCAATAAGCCGTTATACATATATATATTAGGTTCAATATATTTTTACGTTTTTTTTATGTCAGGAAAAACTTATGATCTAATATCATTATTTATTCTAGACCGACGTTAATGAAACTTCGTACACTTAAAGTATATGTCATTCCAGAATTGATAGCTACTAAAAGATAGTCTTAACACATTCATAGTCCTCGTGAAAGTTAAAATATACTGCGACTTACTAATAATATTCAAAACGACTTCGGAAACAAAGAAACCTGTTTCGATCATTCTGAATAAACACCGCATTACATAACCAAGAGAAATAGCTTGAAGGCATCCTCTGTTGATAATAATAAACTAAGTATTCAATTAAAACAATGCGCAATCCCCGTACACATGAAGTTATTAAATCAAAGGTCAGAAGCTTTAGGAACAAGAGATTAGGCTTGTGCAGATGTTAACGATCTACACACGGTTGGGTTTAATAGTGCCACCATGATTTATGCTTGACAATTTTAATGCTATAACGATTTTTACGAAAATATGTTGATTTTTTTTTTATTTAGATTTTATCGTTTGACCGTAATCTCATCTGAAATTAAATGACAAACAATGTGATATAATATGGTAAGCATGCTAAGTGAGAACTTTATATATAGGGACCCTAGGAATACTCATTGGGCATCTTATAGAGATAACCTAAAATGTAACCTGGAAACAGTCCCTAAATCTATCAAGACAATTGAGAGTCTAGAAGTGGCAACAACTGCTCTTACAACGGCGATTGCAGACGCCTTTGAGCGAAATTGCCCTGTACGGCAAAAGACCTCGACAAGACGAGTACCTTGGTGGAACAAAAAACTTATGAAACTGAGGGAAAAAACTAGACACCTTTTTAATAGAGCCAAAAAGACCAAAGAATGGGAAGCATATCTAGCGGCTCTAACCAATTATAATAAAGAAATTAGGAAAGCCAAGCGAGCATCCTGGAGGAAATTCTGTGAGGAAATAAATGATATGCCTCACGGAGCAAGAATCCACAAGGTGCTAGCCAAGGACAAACCTAATCAAATAGGGCTCCTCAAAAAACCAGATGGCACTTTTACTGCTAATGAAAAGCAGACTATGGAGCTTCTTACCTCAGTCCATTTTCCAGGCTCTGAGAGTCCTATGTCGCAAAGCGAATTAATGCCTCCAAAGGGTAAACCCCAGTTGGAGGACTGGCGCAGAGCGACATTAATCATAAGACCACAGAACGTGAAATGGGCTATAAAAACTTTTAAACCATATAAATCAAGCGGTGAGGATGGAATACAACCTGTGCTTTTACAGCAAGGAATGGACATTCTAACACCGACTTTAATCAAGATCTTCAGAGCTAGTCTTGCATGGGGATATATACCTGAATTGTGGACAAAAGTACGAGTCCTATTCATACCTAAGGCTGGCAAGAAAGACTACGCTTTACCGAAGTCTTTTAGACCTATAAGCCTTACATCTTTTCTTCTCAAAACACTGGAGAAGATACTTGATAAATATACTAGGGAGGTGATATTGGTCACAAGCCCTATACACGCTAACCAACATGCCTATAGCAAAGGTAAATCTACCGAAACTGCCCTGCTATGTCTGACAGACAAGATAGGAAAGGCATTGGAAGACAAGCAAATTGCACTATGTGCATTTCTAGATATTGAGGGTGCGTTTGATAACACCCCAATAAAAACTTTGATCCAGGGTCTCGTGATCAAAAAAGTAGATACCACTATCACCAAGTGGATCGAAGCAATGCTTACTCATCGAACAGTCAAACTGACATTACATGGCACAAATCATGAGGTGGTAACCACAAGGGGCTGCCCTCAAGGTGGGGTGTTTTCACCCCTATTATGGACCTTGGTGGTTGACCAGCTCCTGCATAAGATGGACGAACTGAGGATAGACACCCAGGGCTATGCCGATGACCTGGTGGTGATTGTCCGAGGCTTTTGTCAAAGTACTATTTCGTACCTTATGCAGAAAGCATTACTTGCCATTAACAAATGGTGCAACGATAACGAGTTAAAAGTCAATTCAGACAAAACCGTCTTGGTACCATTTACGAAGAAAAGGCGTCTTGACAAATTAGTAAATCCTACTTTAAATGGCAAGACAATTACCTTTTCAACAGAAACCAAGTATTTGGGAGTAATTATAGACCAAAAATTAACTTGGAACAAACAGATTGATGCTTCAATTCAGAAAGCAAAATTAGCAATGGGTATATGCGGACGACTGGCTGGTAAACGCTGGGGTTTAAACCCTAGGCTGGTCATCTGGCTTTATATCGCAATAGTCAGGCCGACAATAACATACGCCTGCGTGCTCTGGAGCGGTAAAACTAGCCAGTTAACTGTTAGAACCCGCTTAGCTTCGGTACAAAGGACAGCGACTATCTTAGCGACGGGAGCTATGTCGACCTCCCCTGGAGCGGCTCTGGAAGCGGTGTTGAATCTTCTGCCCCTTCACCTTCATGTAGAAAAGGTGGCGAGGTCAACAATGCACAGAATGTACGTACAGGGAAGAGCGAAGTGGCTATCCCTGTCCTTGAGATCCCTACTGGACTCAGTGATAGAAACCCCAGTTTTAGGTATGATATCAGATATAAAAATACCTGAAACTAATTTTACAAAATTCTACACGGTAGACATACCCCCACGGGACTCCTGGACTAACAGTGAAATAACGTGGAAACCGGGTAGCCTATTGTGGTATACTGATGGGTCCAAAATGGGACTTAACGTAGGCTGTGGTATTTATGGGGAGCGACCTAAGTTTAGGAATCACACTAACCTTGGTTGTTTCGCCTCCATTTTTCAAGCAGAAGTGTACGCCATTTTAGAGTGTGCCCACATAAATCTGCAAAAAGACTACGTTAACCATACAATTTACATCCACTCGGACAGTCAAGCAGCCTTAATGGCACTTGCTTCAGACTCAGTTGAGTCGAAACTTGTGTCAAATTGCGTGGCTGTATTAAACAGTCTGGGACAAAAAAACAGACTAATTTTGCGATGGGTTCCGGGACATGCAGGCATTCATGGCAACGAAGTTGCTGATGAACTTGCAAGAGTAGGAGCTATGGGAATACACATCGGCCCAGAACCGTTTTGTGGAATACCCAAAAGCCTAGCTCTCTTGACCCTTAGAAACCATTACAATCAAGAAGCTAAAACATTCTGGTATAACTTACCAGGACAAAACCACTCCAAGGAGCTCATCAGGGCATTCAACCAGCGATATGCTGATAAGGCCCTGTCACTCGGTAGGAATCAAATACGGGCTTTAGTGAGAGCACTCACTGGACACTGTTGTCTTAAAAAGCATTTGCACAACATTGGTGTCCAGAGCACAAGAGAGTGCAGATTCTGCAACATTGCAGATGAAACCCCCAAGCACCTCTTGTGCGAATGTGATCCACTGAAACCTATCCGAAACCGGATTCTGGGAAAACATGTTTTGCTTCCGGATGAGGTACAGATGCTCTCAGCCAAAAAAGTCCTGTTGTACCTGAATACTATAGGACTAAGCGGAGAGCTTTAGTAACATGGGGCGATCACAATAGATCACTACTGGTCGCAGTGATACAGGACCATTAAAGGCCTGCAAAGCCCCATTCTCTAGAATAAAAAAAAAAAAAAAAAAAAAGCATGCTAAGCCTTTTTTTTCGAAATGTAAAGGTTGTGGACCTGGAAATGTCTTTACAGCTTCACCGAACTATTGAGGCGAGCGCTGAAGGAACTCAGCCGATTTGGGATGTTTGGGCGATTAACTCAAGGGTGCACGGCACACTTTGGCTTGGACTGTCACCTATTTTGTGCAAAAATCGCGATCTATCTGAGCTAACCTATGCTAAGCTATCTAGATATATGTATATGAGTTATTGAAACATGCATGTGTACCAAGCATGCGTGCCTCAACAACTCCTATATGTATTTTGTGTCAGAAAAAAATCCTCTAAACTATATAGGATAGGATAGGATAGAGAAAAATAATGGTAGAACCCTTTGTCGTTTATGACTGAAAAAGAAGAACAGCGTGTAAGCGGGTAGGTGTATACGTGTGTATAGAAGATGTGTGTGATATTGTAGCAGTGATATAAGGTTTTGTGTCACTGTATCGCGTGAGCAGCGTACTCAAGGGCTCCACGCCGAGGGAACGGACCAAGGCTTGAGCCGCTGCCGAGAGGGGCCTAATCTGGTACATGTTAAGCCTATAAGGAACTGGCTCTCAAGTACAACTGTTGGAATACACCAACAGGTGCACAGTTATTTCCGCCTAAAGGTTTGTGGTGTGCATAAATAGACAACTTAAATAAACACAAAATATATCAAATAACTGTCAAAGGACATTAATGTTCCTACTTTTTTTAATGGCCTTCTTATTGGATATTTAATATTTCTTTAGGTTAGAGCCATGTTGAGGCTATTCAGCATAAATGGGTCGGCTCGCCCTATGTAGTACCACCCTCTCACAGAAACACGGACGTGAAGTAACAATGCTTGCATTGTAGCGTTTCGTTCGGTTAGTGAGAGTGAAGGAGGTCCCTCTATTCTCCTTTTCTCTTTTCTCCACTCCCCTTCTCCTTTTCCTCCAAATCACCCCAAACAGGCTGATAACGCACTAACAACTCCCTTGGTGTTACTACTGTCTATGGACGGCGCTGATTACTTAAAATCAGGTGACACGCCTGATATATCATAATTTTTACGCTAAGATTTTTAGTACTTTGTCTCCTCTAAGATTACATTCTGTCGCCCATCTAGTTTATGATCTTGATATGGTTACCAATATATTTAATAGATACAGAAGTTTTAAGTTTATAAAAAATTGAAATATCCGTAATGTAGTTGAAAATTTATTTTAGAATAAATATCCACATAATTTAAAAATTAATGCTTACTCTACTAAAACAGCAAGTCACATATGACGGGTCTACATTGAGGCGTATTAAATTCAGCTAATTCCCGGGAAAATCGTCCAAGTTTGTAAGTAGGGTCCAAGAGGTTGCCACCGTACGGGCTCAAATTGTTACGACGCGTGATAGCGGAAGGTCTGAGTCGTTTGTGTTTTGATCTGCATCGTTTCTGACGTCAAATGGGAGTTGTGTATGTTTCAGTTATCATAAATCTGGATACTGGAGATATATGTTCGAAATATCATCATCTAGTGATATAACAGGAGAACTAATTCTACACAAAATTTTAACGCAAATACATCAGGTAGTTAAAGAAAATAGAAGTATCTCTTTATAATATCAAAGTAAGAACTTTTTATTACATATATATATCATCATCATCATCATCTCAGCCTATAGTCGTCCACTGCTGGACAAAGGCCTCACCACACGTTCTCCAGAGCGTACGGCTCTGTGCCGCCTGTAACCAACGGCTCCCCGCGACCTTTATAATGTCATCGGTCCATCTGGTGGGGGGTCGTCCCACGCTGCGCTTTCCGGTGCGTGGTCGCCACTCTAGGACGTTTTTGCCCCATCGCTCATCAGTCCTTCGAGCTATGTGCCCTGCCCAATTCCACTTCAACTGTGATATTCGGTGAACTATGTCGGCAACTTTAGTTCTCCTACGGATCTCCTCATTTCTGATTCGATCACGTAAAGAAACCCCGAGCATTGCTCTTTCCATCGCTCGTTGGGTGATATTGAGCTTTCTTATGAGGCCCACAGTTAGCGGCCACGTCTCAGTGCCGTAAGTCATCACTGGCAACACGCATTGGTTGAAGACTTTAGTCTTCAAGCACTGGGGTATTAAGGAAGAGAAAACAGTTCTGAGTTTCCCAAACGCTGCCCAACCAAGTTGGATTCGGCGATTTACCTCTTTCTCGAAGTTGGACCTACCAAGTTGAATAGTTTGTCCTAGGTATATGTACTCGTTAACAACTTCGAGTGTAGAATTCCCAATAATTATTGGGGTGGACACTACGTGGCTATTCGACAAGACTTTTGTCTTCTCCATGTTCATTTTGAGGCCCACTCGTTCCGAAACTCTACTGAGGCTATCTAGCATCGTGCCAAGGTCCTCCGGAGATTTTGCCATGACCACGATATCGTCGGCGAAACGAAGGTGGGTGATGTACTCACCATTTATGTTAATGCCAAGTCCATCCCACTCCAGAAGCTTGAAGACATCTTCCAACGCAGTTATGAACAGTTTCGGAGATATAACATCTCCCTGTCTCACACCTTTCTGCAGTTGAATTGGTTTCGAGCTCTGATTCTGGAGTCGAACTGACATGGTGGCGTTTTCGTACAAACACCTTAGCACCTTGATGTACCGATTGTCGATTTGGCACCTCTAAAGAGCCTCCAGCACCGCCCATATCTCAACCGAATCAAAGGCTTTCTCATAGTCCACAAACGCCAAGCAAAGAGGCTGATTATACTCCTCGGTTTTCTGTATAACCTGCCGCAGCGTATGTATGTGGTCTATGGTACTATAGCCTTTCCGGAAACCGGCTTGTTCGGGTGGCTGGAAGTCGTCGAGCTTGCGAGCGAGACGATTCGTGATGACTCTCGAAAACAGCTTATAAACATGACTCAGAAGCGTGATGGGTCTGTAATTCTTAAGAAGTGTGTTGTCACCTTTCTTAAAAAATAATATCACCACGCCTCTGTGCCATGCTTGTGGCGTAGTACCCTCGAGTATGACAACGTTAAAGAGCCTCTGAAGGACTTTCAACACCGGTATTCCACCCGCTTTCAGAAGCTCCACCGTAATTCCATCATCACCCGGTGCTTTATTGTTCTTCAGCTGTTTAAGAGCCATACTAATCTCGTACATGCTGACGTCCGGGATATCTTCGGTATAATTCGAAATCAGTTCAGCTCTTGGGTCTATAGCTGGGTTACCAACTGGTTTAGATGTCGACGTGTATAACTGCCCATAGAATTTCTCGATTTCTCCTAAAATCTCTGGTTTGGACGAAACAATGTTGCCATCCTTGGTCTTCAGCCTCGTCAGCTGGCTTTGCCCTATAGCCAGATCTCTTGAGAACACCTTAGAACCTTTGTTATGTTCTATTATCTCCTTTATACGCAAGGTATTAAATTGACGTTTGTCACGTAGAAGTGATTTTGAGATCTGTCTATTGAGCTGCCTATATGACGATGCGTCACCTTTAGACTGCAGCCGTAGATTTCGTCGCTTTTCCATGAGACTTAGGGTTTGGTCCGAGATCAGTTTCATTTTATGTGTATGGTGGGAATTAAAGAATTTAAACCCAACCGATATATATATATATATATATATATATATTATAGCACGTATTTATTATGTATAACAAATAAAGATTGAAAGCAGTTATAAACTCTATGAAATAACTATGTTCTCTTTTGAATTTTTAACTAATTGTAGTTTAAATAACATTACCTATATTTTAGAAATTGTTTATTGAACTTATTAACATTATTATAGTTTCCATATCTATTGATACGCGGCTCAATAACTATACAGGTTGAATGTTTAGACAGTAGCAATATTTATGGAGGATACTCTGCACTCGATTCTCGTTCTAAATCAATTAAAGAAATAGGTGCTTAATATTTCAACTAATTATCTTCAAAAATACAAAATTTATAGAATGACTGACGGCTGATTTTACTTTCACTTGAAAGGGAACCTGGAAACGTCAGGAGCAATACAAAAGGGTTATTATCCGTTTTATTATCGAAAGTTATTAACTCTGGGTCGCCCATTGTAGCTTTCGGTAGCGATCATTGCACTTTAATCATTTTGATTTTAGAAAAATATGGGGTTTCGTATAAATATGATAAATTTAATTAGCAATGTCCAGTAGAATTTGCGATTGACGAGCGTACTAACAAAAAATTTGGACTGAAGTTTTTTTTGGACTATGTGAATTGGATTTTATAAACTAAAATGTATCAAAACTTAAGACTAAGGGTATAGGATCGTATATTCTTGATGTACTAGAAATATATACAAAAAGATGGAGGGAGAATAGTGCCTATCGCACACTTTTAAAAATTATTCAGTGTTGTATATTATTAACATTATATATACTTATTAAAACATTACAAAATAATGCCAAAAACGAATGTTTACCACCTTCATAGTGTATTCGTCTAATTGTCTTTAAAATTAATCAGAATACTAAGTTTCAATCTACTGCATGTAAACAACACAACTGTTTTTTGCTAAATTTCACACGAGCTAAGTCGTGGGTAGCAGTTAGCACGTTGTTATATTTATAATTGTTATAATCTACTAACTCTCTGTAATTTACAAATATAAGTCACAAGAATATATTTTATAACAAAAATATTTACAAAAATTATATTTCATATTTCAATATTTTGTATGCAATTTCCCTGATTCATCGCATAATGAGTCCCGTGCGATTGTAAATTTAAAATTGCCCAGAGCGAGCGACCGTTTCGATAAGCTAAAGTGCATGACATTATTAAAGGCAAAATGTTACATAGATTGCGCGATGGAAAACTATTACAGAGACCTTACAAATTACTGGGCACTGTAAGCCATTAATTTATACGTTACGTGAAAATCGAGTCAAACGCCACAATACAATGTTAGTACAATTAAACCATACATTTTTCTATGCAACTTTGTTTCGAAAATGTATTATAATTTACTAACTAGTTTCGACGTGGATCTTCTGATAAAATTGAATTATAAGATTCAAGAATAAAAAAATATTGTGTAGTACTAAACCACGATTAAAGTGGAACATTTTTTCGAATTGTAGGCATTATACCCTCAAAATTTTTGGGAAATTATTAAATCGAATAATTTCCGATATATCGGTATTAAAATCGCATTTTTAATGTCAAGTTAATAATTAGATGTTGGTAATGATAATGGAAAATCAATAATAGACAAGATGTACAGAGTTATTGCTAATTCGTTCGTAGTCTGGTGAAACTGTTAAGACCTTGCTAGGTCAATAGCGTAGTCAGTTCGAGAAAAAAAAACAATTGATAATTTGATGTATTTTCGTTGGGAAGTGATAGGGGTGATTATCCGTAACAATTTTAACCCTCACATGCGTTATGCAAAACTGAACTTTTCTTGAGTTATCATGTTTTTTTAGTGTTTTTTGAATAATCAAAAATGTTATTAGAAGAGTATATACATTGTTTGTTTATGAATATTAAAACAACAATTATGGGCTCAAATTTGTAGTCCGGTGAAGCTGTTGAGGCCTTGCTAGTTCTATAGCGTAGTCAGTTCAGTTCGGGTGGTCCAAATTTAAAAATGCGAGACGAAAAATAATAATATTTTAATATTTTTTTGAGATATTTTTTATCCATAAAATGTCTTTAAAACAACAAAGAAAACGTTATAGAAACTTACCTTTCAATTTATTTCAAAAACAATCGTTTTCTTAGGTCTTCAACGATGCATAACAACAATAAACTTATTTCAAAGAAACTGAAAAAAAAAAGGTCACAAAGAAGCAGGTTTAAGAACGTAAGGTTGTTCTTTAAAATTTCCATAATATTAATTAACAAAAATAACAAATGAAACATAAAATACAAATTCAAAATAAAATTTAAAAACAGTAACAGTTTAGTAGTAGTGACAATTAACTGGAAGTAACTAAGATATTTTGTATTTTGCCTAATTGCATAGTATTGCGACTAATCGAATCGAAGATTCTAGAGTATTTTTTAAATTCCGTTAACCCTTTGCTATTTACTTTTGTATACATTTTTCAACGCAATTGAAAAAAAAGCATAGCAAAACGAACGGGTATATTAAATAATAAAACGAATAACAAGGATATCAAGACAAATTAAGATTCAACATAATCAGTTTCAATGCCTAATTATTCATAAAATCAAATATCTAATACACTACAACATCCACGTCACGTCTTAAACAAGATCCCAATAACAATGGCCACAATTATTAATAATAAGTATCATGCCAGGCTATGAATAACATAGTAATTAGGAAACAAATTAGATTACTTACGATGTTCGTCTGCTTTTAGATGCTTTTTAGGCCTATTTTGTAACCGTTCGAGATTTCCATAAAATACTCTTATAACATATGAATTACAAGTAATTGTTAAATGCAATATAAATATTCTATTTTTATTCTATTGCACATAAAAAAATAATACATAAAATATGGAATTGCGAATTTATTAGTTGTGGGAGATAGTCACCAACACAAAACCGTATGCGCTGGGCCCATTTAAATGTTTTCTTCGTGGTGATGACCACTCCTGAGTAAAACTGTTATTTAAACAGCAACTCTATAATAATAAGAGGCAATTATCGTTAATCCACTTATCTTACAGGCTCGGCGTTCCTGTTATGCTTCCACTGTGCTAGGTCTATGTATAATTGTGTGTGTGTACTGTTTGTATGTATTCGTGTAAAATGTGTAGGAAGCACAAACACTGATAAACACAATAAATAACAATAGTCGTCCTTTCAATTGTTCAAAATGTTCAAGAATGTCTATATCAAATTAATAGAACAAAACAAATATTAAAAATACGTGCGACGTCAACACGGTTCAAAAATTGCTCAAGATGTGTCACATTTGACCCGAAGGAATGTGCAGGCAAGCGAACCATTTTTTGTAATTCCGTTTTTTACAATCACGTCCCACATTCCTTAACAAACCCCCGCCCATCCAGTTGATGTCTCTGGAAGATCGCTTAATAAGTCAGGACATTTCGATAACCACTTCCTTAGTTCATAGCCACCAGGCTTCAAGATCGCAATCAACTCACCGCTCAAAATCCGTGCATTCTCTACACTGGAATCCCCGGTGCAAATATCATCAACAAACACAGAATTCTCTAAAATGCTAGCTGCAAGGAGATGCTTCAATCGATCGCGGTTCGCTAACTCTAAAAAGTTCGTATAGCAATGTATGGGCTAGATCTCAACCCATATGTAGTGGTGTTTAGTTCATAAACCTTGATAGGTTCACAAGGTTTTTCGCGCCACAAGATCAACTGATAACGCCGATCTCTCTATGAACAATAGTTTGCCGGAACATTAGTGCACATACATCATAATTAATTTACCCAGCTCTTCGGTTGTAAAAAAAAATTGAAGAATTACGTTACTACGCATTCAATTCTTTTTTGTTTTTAATGGCTAACATTTTATCTTTTCAAAAATCAAATGACGACATGGTTTAAGATGGTAGATACACCAAACCTATAGGGATCTGGCTCTCAAGTTCAGCTGTCCGAACACACTCACATATAGGTGGCAACAGATTTTCAACTTAATAGCGTTAGTAAACCTGGAAAACCCTACGTTATAGTTACGGTTTCAATATGAGGTATTTCTTCACGGGAAGCTCCAAGTCAGTTGCAAGGATTCGAACCTACATCCATCAACGCTGTCTCCGGACACGCTATCAACTGAGCCGTCATCGCAGATATCTTGTCTATTTTTTTGTATCATTCATAAATAAACAAATATAAGTATTTATTGATATTTTAATTAAAACGCTAAAAGGAATATATATTTTAATGCATAAACGAAAAATTATTTTGAAACCCGAGTTGTATATTACAGTACTAATTTTAACAACGTCGAATGCACTCTAGTCGCCTTTCATATTCACGTGACCAGAAACATTATATAATGTAGCAAACGTAAATTGACGCTCTTAGATGCTAAACTAACCGAGCGACATAAAACCATAGTGTCATATTTATATCGATCGATACCAGAATACGGCGACCAACGTTTTCCCGCCCTGAATAATTTATCAAGAGGCAATAAATTATGAAAGTGGGGAACATAAGTAGCTCATTACACGAGTTCGAGCGTTGTGTAAATTAGGTACATGTAATTTTGAAGTTCTATTTAAAATGGTAATTATTATTTAAAAGAAAGTGTGGTAATTTTATTTTTGCCACTCGTGCTTACTTTTAAGTTATGGGTATATTTTATACCAATGTTATGAATTTATTGTTTTCTTTTTATTTATCAACATATAATATAATAGCCTCTGCCCGTGACTTCGTTCGCGTGGCTTAGATACACAACACTAACACGCAACTGTTCTCAAAAGGAAAAAACATCCCGATTTTGAAACATTTTTCATCTGCGCTCCGCTCCTATTGGTCTTAGCGTGATGATATATAGCCTATAACCATTCTCGATGAATGAGCTATATAACACTGAAATAATTATTTAAATTGGACTAGTAGTTTCTGAGATTACCCCCTACAACGTCACAACATCACAACGTCACAAACTCACAAACTTTACCTCTTTATAATATTAGTATAGATAACAAGAGATAGGTAGTAGTGAATAATTGAACAGTAATAAGAATATCCTGGTTGCATTGTCATTACTACTTCTATAAGGAAAAAGTGTGTATCTATCTTTCTTTATCTTTTTTTATATCGTAGGAGACAAACGAATTGGTGGGTCACCTAATGTTAAGCGATCACCGCCGTCCACGGACACTAATAACAGCAGGGGAGTCGCCAGTGCGTTGCTAGCCTTTGTAGTCCAGTGAAGCTGTCAGATCAAGAAAAAAGCAGAAGAAAGAGGAGAGGAAAGGGGAAAGGAAGGTGGGCCTCCAGCGCTCTTACTGACCGAACGAAACGCAACAATGTAGGCACTGTTACTTTACATTAATCATTCTGTGGGTCGGGTGGTACTACCCCGAGCGAGCCGACCCATTCATACCGAAGCCAGTAATAGCTTTCGCGTGATTCTACCACTATTAAACTAAAACACAAATCGGAGAAAAGTAAACCCTGTTTCTTTTGCCAAGTTTGTCTATTTTTTTTTATCGCGTTATTTGAGAATAGAAGCTGAGACGTCAACAAACAATAGCACTAGTAATCTTTGATTTTGAATATATAGAACTTTGATATTACAAAAAATGGCATAGGCGGCCATATTTCTTTGTACTTCAGTTTTTTTCCACAACCATCATCATCAGCCTATAAGAGACCCATTAGAAGGCCATAAGCCTCTAACCGAAATAATAACCACAAAATAAAAACCACACATATGATAATAAGCCCGTAGTAGTGTTTCTGTTTTAGTAAATCGCATGTAGAGATAATGCAATACACTTTGAGCTGCTGAGCAACTTTCAGTGCAACTAGACAGCGACGCCTCTCAATGGGTTATAGATATCTCTTATACCATGCTTTTTTATGCCGACTTATAGTACTTGCACTATGTTGGGGTGTAAGGGGTGTCGAATAACATCATAAGACTTGAGACACCCAAGCCAACCTCACCTGCACGTGGTACACACCCTGCTGAATAACGAACGACCCAATGGCGCAAGCAGGGCGGTAGGGTTTTACAGCCTGACTAAGTCGCAACTATCATGTACGAGTATATGGCGAAAAAGCCTGTAATAGTGATTCGCTTCTACGGGTCGCGTTTCGGGATTAGCCTGTGCATATCCAGCTTTTTACAGGCCGGCATGATAGTGGCGACCGGCGATAGACAATGTGTCAATCGGTGGTCGCTATTATTTTTGGATTGTACTGTGCTTACCATCAGGCATAGTGCAGTCACTTTGCCGTGATAAAATAAAAAAAGTCATTATAATCTCGTCTAAAAAAGTAACTTGTAAAACGCCAACTGATGAATTTGTTCACCTCCATAACATTGCTTTCTTAGTAGTAATTCTATCATTTCCAATAAAAAATAGCTATATTTTATTTGATTTATACTTCTTTTCATTTCGCAGCAACAATAACGTAGTCATCAATATTCACCCGACGTTACTCAAGGTTGTTCTACAGTTTCTTTTGTTCGTTCATTACTCGATAATATTGCTTGCAGTATTCCCAGCTGATTCAATCTATGTCTCGGTAATAAAATGAATTATGTGGTTTGATTTGTATAAAAATACTGAACGTAGCGTATGGAAATGAAATATTGCTATTTGCAAAGTACAAAGACAAATCAATTTGATATAAATGACGCCATTTTAGAAAGCGTACAAGTTTATATCATATTTATCGTGGCAACATTTATGGAAAAGTTATTTCCGTAATGACGCCATCTTGGACGCAGCGTCGCCATCTTTATTCCTACTGACTGAGTTAGGCCAATGGGATATAAGAAAATCAAATACCTTTCACAGATGATACTAGAATAAAACTTTGTAAATAATAAACATGTCTAAGATAAGGAACAACCAAGGACCTGAATAAGATATTCAGTCCTTTAGGTGTGAATTAATAATTACTAAATCAACAATAAATTCCTACAAATTACAGTACAAATACATAACATAAGTATAAACTCAAAGTCAAAAGTACAGTCGCTTCGTCAATAGTATTGTTTCAATAATCACACTGACATAATACAATATTATTGACTGCGCCAAATTAAATATTGAATAACAGTTTTATAAATACTAACCAGATATTATTAAAATATAAAGTTAAACGCTTTGAAAAATTACATTTGATACTCCAAATTTTGTTATTTTTATTGAAAATTCTGACGACACGATAGGGAAAAAAATTATGCTTATGCATTTCTAGTTACCGTCGCTATAGTAACCACTGTCTGTGCCCGCGACTTCGTCCACATGGAAATTTTTGTAAAAAACAGTGGTTAATAAAATCATCTGACTGTATTAAGTCCATTTACTTATCGACTTTTCTCTCGTACTTACGCCGCGTCGTCATTAAAATTACAATAACTTTGATAGAGTCGACCGATTTTAATAAGATAAGGATAAAGTTATTTTCGAAGATATGATTTATAATTTCATTGGTGTGGTTTTATTATGAACCCAATACCTTAGCAGTGATACTTGTTCATACAAATAGACACAAAGACATTTCTAAAAATGAAAATTTTTATATTACTTATTCTTCTTCACACCTGCGATATTTTTTTCACGAAACTCGAAAAAGTACAGACACTCTACATTATTATTATATGCATGGATAGATTAATAATGTGTGTGTAACAATTAATATTGCAGTCGTTGCCATGATAACATTATAAGTTTGCACTTTAAAATATATCATTTGTGTGTGTAAATTATATTATAAACAATTAGTCATGTTGTGAATATTCAAATTTGAAGTAAAACTCATTCAGGTGCGTATTGAATAAATCATATTATCAAATTCCAAGAAATTTTAGTTCAAGTTTATGTTAACCTTAGTCAATCGTATTTTTATTCATATGATACATTCAAATCTTAAAGAAAGACATTTTCTCCCTACGACTTATGCCTGGAATTCATTGAAAAAGAAAATAACATATTAACATCCGAATTCCACGTATTCCAACTAGCAAACACGGAGCACGTACGAAAACCATTTTCATCCAATCACCAGAAACGAGACCTATACAGTTAACTACATAAAAAAAAACTTGTGTAGTGACAGATAACAAATAGGTATCCGCTGTGAAAGCTTTGTTGTGGCAGTTCTCGATGTGTTAACAATACAGCGTTTAATTAATCACCGGGTCGATAGAGTTCCTTTACACGTTCTGACTTTCTTTATCGGAACCGACAAAAACTCTTTTGTATGAAAAATAAACAATAATAATACATGATAATAGCGAATTTCGTATTTGGTTTTACTTATATATAAAGTTAAAGTCTGTGTGGGCTAAACTTTCCAACAATTGAACTGATTTTGACGGTAATTTTACTAATTGATAGACGAATAATAATACTATCATTATCCTGGCTACATATACATTTTTTCATATAGACTAAATAGTAACGACAAATTGAAAAGAATAAAATACAGCCCACGTACTAAAAAGATACAAATATTATCACGCGAATATTGTAAGTATGAAAATTATTAACCACGGTAGTTTTTATCAACAAAGATTTTAAAAGTTTACATAAACAGAATGGTAAATAACTATAACATTCTGAAGTTATTGAATTATTAATAAAAAATAACTTGGTTAAGAATTCCGTCTTATTAAAATAACATTAGATTTGTTTAAATACCAAAATGACTATATACAAAGTTAATTAGCAAGCAGGAGTAAGTTTCAATTTAAGCTCTTTTAGCCAATCAAAATACTTGATAAAGCTACAATCTAAACGCGTATGTGAGTGTTTTAATGCTCAGTTCAAAGAATTTTATTATTTTGTAACTACATGGGATACTACACGTATTTATTTACACATTTATAATATCGTGTAATGTAAAGCAGCCTTTATTTCCATAATAAATCGATTTACATATATATTCAGTTTGTAAATCGACGTATAAATTTTATTTCATTACCTTCAATAGAAAATCTCTCCTTTGATAAAAAAGCTATTATAAAATATTAACTGTGTACTTTTGAAACATTATATTGTGATAACACATTGCCCTTTACACCGCCCGAGACGTTACATTCCATCTCAGTTATTGCTCGCTTATTCTGGCTCATACGTATCAAATATTAACGTCCCTTTCTCTCGAGTGATGTCGGGTAATATCAGAGAAATGATGTTTGAAATAATACATCACTCGAACCAAATAAACCGAGTGCATTCAAAATTCAGTAGAGTTTGTTATGGCTTAATACAACTATGTTCGCCTGAATCGATTTTAGTAAAGACTTTCATTGGCAGATAGAGAATTTTGCAGACAATTATCTAGGCTTTATAACATTATATTTACAAAGGTAACTTAATTATTTCATATTCGGACACGCATTGTGTCGGGTCACTGTTCGTTCACATTTCAATTGCTAGTTAAATCTTAGCTGGGACTATTTGGGCAGATCTTAATTCTGAGTTATATCTTTTAGATTAATTGTAACTATTAGACCCTTAGTTTTGAGTTAATATTAATAGTTATGTAAATTAAATGTTATAACTTACGGCAATACTCTTAATTCTGACCAGTACTATGACCAAATCGATCATGTGAGGAAAGCAATCTTCTAAAATTAATCAATAAGAAACACATTCTCTCCCATCATGAATAACTCTAGGTCATAAACAGAGATAGTTTCTGGCCCAAAGGTTCGGAAGCTTGGTTGAAAAATTCTTATGTATCTACTTTATAATGCGGATTTTGCACCACATAACTATCTAGAATTTTTCAGGGGTAAAAATTCGCGTCAATAAGGCCAGTGCAAGCCGACTGTGGCAGTTTTATGCCAAAAATCAGAACTTACAAGAGAGCCGCATTATGAAGTTATTTTTTAAATGGCGATAAGTTATCGAACAAAACGGTGCCACTAAATAACTATGCTAAATAAAGCTTTCACCTTCATATAACAATAATGGATGTATTTAGTAATACTAATATATCCCTTGCCTGCTCCGTATGATTTGTTGGCTGTCGACAAATCTCAAAAATGTTAATGGACACCATGTTCGATTCGATTTTCGTATTTGAATTTTAGCAAAATCTTGAGCGTCTGCTTCAAGAATGCCCCAGTTTAATATGAAAAGATTAGGGTATATAAGGCGTTGTAATAATTTTTGTATATATTTCTTCGATCTTTTGAGATTGATGGCGAAGGAGTTTGCTATCAAATCGGTTGATAATTTTGAAAGAATGTGATCATCAAACTCAAAGCATTTGACGAGCTTTGAAATTGCCACGACTCTCTGACCGACTAGCACCTAAATCATTACTGACAAGACTTTGTGCTCTTATTATATTATATAATGTTCATGCAACACGTCATGGGAAAGAGAATGGTCTCGTATCAAGTTGCTGTCATCTCTTTCTCAACTAACTCTCTGCTAACTCCGAATATATTTATGCAAAAAATACAAAATTGGAGAAAACATAAAAATACATAAAATTTTGTTCAATAATGAAGGTTTTCGATGAGCTTATTGAAATTATGATATTATAAGGAAAAGTAATTTGTTGCTAATTAATTTCTCATTATATCGGTCGGTGTCTTAAGGATTTTCTGCAACATCGTTTAAGGAAAGTGTAGTTGCGTTACTGGAAATAGTTCCAACGAACCAACAAGATTTCAACGAACTGACTTTATGGAATAATTATTTTAAAAATTAAATTATTAATTTGGTAATAATAGGAGTTTAGCGATTTTACAAGTAATGTGATGTGATGTGATGTGATGTTCGGTTCTTTTGTAAAAAAAACATTTTTAAAATAAAATAAATTGTTAGGTTTGCCTTATAAAATTAACATTTTTTTTACAAAAAAAATAAATAAATAAACGAGTACATTCTCTTCTCCTGTCACTCGGATACGAACTGGGGTTACACGGATTTTCGAAACAACCGATTTCCATCTGAGCTATTTTTGTTTTGACATTTCCCATTTACCTTTATATTCTAGCTATATTTATTCATTACCTGAAAACTCCGTTAAAAAAGTTGTCTATGAATAAAATCTACCTAGATTGATTTATCGTGCCCAAAACTACCTACATACTAAGTTTCACGGAAATAGATGATGCCGTTTCCGAGATCCTGAATATATACAAATATAAAAATATACAAGTATTGCTCGCTTAAAGGTATTAAGATAGATAGATATAAAGCATTATTTGTTACAGACATATTTGACAGACAAATATTTCTAAACTTGATTGAAATGCATTTGATCGCTTATTTCAAGATACCTGGAACATTTTTTTAACAAAAAACTAGAAAATACAGACACGTTAGATTCAGAATCTTAGTATATGTATATATATATAAAGACAAATAAACAATAAGATTCAGAAACTCTTTGTGGGTTTAATAAATAAATTAATGTGCACAGGTAATCATTAATTACTTTGTAGTTGAAGTTTGGATTTTTAGGAAGCAATTTTTCACGTTATAGCTAAAGTCAACCAAGAAATGTATACTTAAGCTTTTTTTAAATAATCTATTGACATTAATTATTTTTTGTTTTGTACCTACATAATAAATTGGATTTATTTTTTACAAAACACCTAACATTTCCTATACAAATTACTAAGTCATTGTAATTTTTTCGTTTCTCTCATAACCCATAACTTGACAAATAAATAACATACACAAAATATAGTTTATTCATATTCTTACCTACTAGAAGTACAATTATGCGGAATAAGAGCAAATTTCACAAACTTATCTTTTTTCTCTCACGCTTCACGTCATATAATCTATACTCATTACTCATATTATAAAGAGATAAAGTTTGTGAGTTTGAAATGTTGTATGGGGTAATCTAAGTAGCTACTGGTCAGATTTGATCAATTTTTTTAGTGTTATAGAGCTCATTTATCGAGGAAGGCTATATATAATCATGCTAAGACCATCAGGAGCGGAGCACTAATACAAAATATTTCGAAATCGGTTTTTTTTCCATTTGGAGAGCTTCCGCTGCGTGTTAGTTCGTTAAGTGATATTTATTGGTCACATTATTAACAACAATTATGAATTTTTATGAATATGTAATGATATAATAACTGAGCCACAGCTAGTCAGATATATGAGTCCAGTAAACTCCAAAACTCACCAATAACCATGAGAGGTGGCACAACTCATATAAAAAAAATAATTCTGTGTAATCTTTTTTGCTCTAATTAGTATCTAAGTGTAACTGTACATTAAGTAAGTACAGTAAGTAAGTGTACTGCATATAAACAATATACAATTTTATAATGTTAGTAATTATATTCATAGTCAGTCGCAGGTAATTGTCAGTATTTTTAAAATGCATGATATATTAATTTCGGCGTTTCAAACACTTCTTAAAGCGTGGTTATAGCGATAGTTTAAAATTATATCAAGTTTGACGCTCTGAACTCTAGTCTAAACTATCAATTTTATGTTTTAAATAGAACGATTACTTTAGATTAATTTCAAATATCCATGGTCGGATATCCGTTAACAAGGATTATTTATTCAAATACTTCATCTGATCTCGAATGTCGAGACTGGAATGAATAGGAAATAAATCATAACGCTCTCGGTTGAATTCAATAATCCATTCAGAAATAGTTCGATAAAAATGTACGGACCAATTAAATATTATATATATATATATATTATTATACGTATTAAGAAGGATTTTATTATGAAAGCGGAAATGTATTTCAAAATGTTATACGTTTATATATTTGCACATAATAACTGTGTCCGGGACACGGGGTTATAGCTGGACTTTGCTCTTAAGGGAATCTTTTTTTTTTCTCTGACTACGCAATTGACCTAGCAAGGTCTTAACAGCTTCACCGGACTACACACACTCTTAAGGTAATCGTAACAGAATTTTTTAAGGGAGATTAATTTCTAATTGTTGAAATATATGTGAGTGAGGAAACATAAGGATCTATAAATACTATCTCTTTTTATTTTTAACATTTATTTATTTTTCAAATTAAATCAATAATTCTTTAGGCGAAGGTTTTTTTTCGAACCGACTACGCTATTGACTTAGGAAGGTCTTAATAGCTTCACCGGACTACATGCCATGAGAAGGTGCTTTCAAACGTCAAATCTACCACTGGTTCAGAAAACAATCCAGTCATCGAGAAGAACTGGTAAGAAGCTTGATCTGATTTATCTTTTCAAGATATGTATTTTTACAAAACATTTGTCTTTTGCGTGAGGTCATTTCCAGATGTCATAATCGTTCACGTATTGATCCACCCTATTTAAAGGACGCGCTCTCAAAAAACGGTCCATTTTCACTGTTTTTCGGCAAGAATTACAACAAAACTACTCAACTTTGGTAAACATAATGACTAACTAAAGATACATTGAACCTTTAACAATATTGTACGGATGATTGTTTTTTAAAACTAATGAGTTTTCATTGACATGGTGCTTGACTTTATATCCGGCAAATCTGCAATTTGCGTTGGGATTTTGTTATAAAATTTAACATAAAAACGTTTTAAATTTATGCTTCTTTTGGCGCGCTAGGGAAAAATGATTAGAGTAAATTTTACGATGCTTGCGCACACCGTTACGAAAAGCCGACACCCTGAAGTTGGCTATAGTCAACATTTTCTTTCTTTTTATTTGTTGTTTGTATTTCTTTTTATTAAAACATTCAATGTATTAAATACCTTTCTTCTATAGTAAGTGTCCGTTTTTTCTACTAACATATAACGTATTTTTCAAAAATTTGATCTTGTTACGCTAAAGAAGTATAACTTCTAACGCATGTACATAAGTACACACGCACTTTTTTTTAGTCTTCTATTCTGGTCTTTTATTCAATCTAGCTTAATTAATGTTTTGCGTTCCCATAAGAAAGTTCCCATTCATCCCATAAGTTTTACTCTAAAAACTTCCTACATAATGAGGGGCAGACTTCATTATTTTAATTTAAAGTCTATAAAAGATACCAGATAGTTATTTAATCTCACTTTTTGTAAAAATTAATAAACCGAATCTTGGATTAACTTGAATTACTAAATAGAGTTAATATAACTATACCTGTAAAGCTGGGCCCGGCTTTTCAGCTTTATATTTTGCTACAGAAAGTTACGGAACGAATTTGGGCATATAATATACTTTTTGAATAAAATTTTATAATATTATAATACCAAATTTAAAGGCATGGATCACAAAATATAAATAATAATATACATAACTCGATAAAAATTAAACAAAATAGGTTTAATACGTACTGTTAATATGAATTTGTTTTTTAAACTTTCAATCATGTCACTTGCTCACAGCATTCCAGCAACAAACAGAGTGACATACATAGAGATTACGTCTTGTAATATGTGAAGATTTATATCAAAATATAAAAACAATCCCATATTTGTAGAAAATTATATCAATCAAAATTGACTCCGAGTCATGTGGGAAGACTATTGTGGGAGATTGAACTCTCATAGATTTACGGTTCAGATATAACATATCCTTTTTCCCACATAATAATTAATTTTCATGGATCATAGAACATATTACAAATGATAAAGCTATCATCTAATTAATTGTACATATATACTATACGGAATACATATCTTCTAATACCTTTGAACGAGAAATTATTGTATATTTTTATATTTGTTTATATTCAGGATCTCGGAAACGGCGTCAAGTAGATTTTATTCATAGAACCCTTTTTTAAATGAATTTCCAGGCAATGAAAAAATATAGTTAGAAAATAAAATTTTGACGTTCATAAGTGCCTCATTAGGGCCTAAACTGAATAAAGTATTTTTAATTTTGACTTTGAAAAAAAAAAGCTAAAATTCGCCGGCGCTGTCAAAACAAAAAAAGCTCAGATGGAAGTCGGCTGCTTCGAAAAGCCGTGTAACCCCAGTTCGAATCCGAGTGACAGCAAAGAATATATCTTTTTTATTTTTTGTTAAGAAACGCTAATTTTGAGAGGCAAACCTAACAATTTATTTTAATTTACTAATGATTTTTAAAAAACTGAGTTTCGCTCGGTCACCCAAATATGTATAATTTGTGTAGAGTGTCCACGTCGAAAACTTTTTCAGCATATTTTTCTCCTTACTCAGCACTTTGATGTTACAACGATTATTAATTATACCTAGATGTTGGAAAAGTTTAGGTACAGTCTATTGTGCTCTTACGTATCTAAAACGCTGACACTGTGATAATAAATTTCAAGCATATTGAAGTTTTTCTCATACAGGACGCGTCGAAAACAAGCATGTAACCAATTCCAATTATCATAAGTGTCACTTTTGTAAACTCGGTGAAATTATTGTTACTTCTAATGCATAGAATCATGTTTTTTTGGGTTGTAACATATAAAATAGGAAAACAATTCGTCCGATGAGAAACGGTCATATTAAAATAACGCTTATCAGTTATAGATTCGTACATAAAATGTACATAAAATGAACTACAATGCTGTGACCGGAATATATACGCAAGTACTGTTATCATCTAGTAGAAATATTTAAACAGGTGCATTTAAAATTAAATCTTAAATCTTAAATAGGTACCCCCACAAAATGTATATTAATCGTACTTGTATGGTATTGAACAAAAATTACAAGTAAAAAAGAATCGAGACATTTATAAGAACTACCGACAATAATAAAAATTCAGAACAATGGAATGGCTGTGTCCGCTTTTAATTTTTTAATTCAATTATAGTCTGAATTATTTAAACTATATCATTTCTAAATTTAAATTATTAACATTGGCTTTCATATTTATTAGCACTCCTTATAATAATAATATACGTTAATTAAACAATCATATGATGAGCTGCACAAGCTCAATAAAAAATATGAATATTACATGTACATAGGCCGCTATACTACGCGTTGCTAGTCCTGCGTAAGCGTTAAGTCACGAGCATGTCGGTAACGCATCACTAGTATATAGCTGATGCGAACTCGTAATCTTTTTCTCGTTCCAAAAATCGCTTAATGCGGCTAAAGTGATATACCTTCACGGTGACTCATCCAAGTACTGACAGCGCCCGATTTCGCTTAACTTCGGTGATTGGACGAGAACCGATGTTACAACACTCTATCGGACGCAGTGTTTACTCCCACCACTATTCGTCACACAAAAAGATTACCGATCACAATTTCAAACTACTCCCATACTATTTTCACTTCAAACTTAATATAAACTAATTTAAATTAAAAACAGAATAACTTAAACGTATAATGTAGCAGACTTTTCAATACAGACACTAATTAAAAATAATATGGTTAATAAAGTACTTTTGAATAGGGTTTTGAAAGCTGAAACAATAGCTATCGCGTTATTCAACTACGCCTTACTAATCGTCTGCGAGATCTAAAGACGAGCATAAAACTTTTAATAACCAACAACGGGTAACTAAGCTTCGATATCGGATAATTTCATCGCAGCTTCATTCAAGACAAAGTTTCGTTCTGCGAAACGTCTTTCTAAATAAAAAGTTTCGACAACTCACAGTTTTTTATATTTTTTTAGCAATCACTTTTCTAGATTATTATTGCTATTATGGATATATTCTAATGTTCTAAGAAGACCTCTTGGAAAAACTTTCCATGGAGTTTTTATAGCAATTCAAATAACACAACGTTATGAATCCAAACTTCTAGACTAATATTATAAAGAGGTAAAATTTGTGAGTTTGTGACGATGTTATCTCCTCAGGAACTATTGGTTCGATCTCTCTCTCAATATCTTCTCGCGCCGCCTCCTTATGCGACGGTGCGGGGAAACCGTTTCAGGGCTTTGCCCTTTTCGGTGGCTATTGTTTCGGCGCTCGATCTATTTCGAGCGCGTCGGTTTTTAATGTCAGTCGACTATTGATAGCTCCTGACTTTTCGCTTTCGTTTGGCACGGCTATCTCTGTCCTGCTCTAACGGGCGGACTAGGGAGCGTGCCTGCGGTTTATTGGTCACCTTTTTTACTGGGATGACCGGGGAGCTCGTGTACTCTACTGAGTCGATCGGGCGGTCTCGTATGCAGGGGCGCGATGTTTCGGAGATGACACGCGCTGATCCGGTAATAGTTTTCTTTTTCCTCGCAGGGATTGGGCGTTCCAATGTATGAGTTTTATGAGTTTAAGGGTCGTATTGTCCATTATTTTGGTACTAGTTTCAGGAGACCTCTGAGTGCGTCTTTAGGCGCGCCCTCTATCTCTTGTATAGATAGCAGGCACTTTTTGACTTCTTCTATAAGGGTTGTTATTTTCTCGACTGGATTTTCTCGGATTTTTGTCCCTTTCTGGGCGGGTGTCTTCTTCTTTTGTTTTTTGTTCCTAGAGGGCCCCGGTTTCTCCCCTCGTGCCACCGGATTGTTTGCCGGGGCCATTAGGGATGCCGATGCGGTTTCTGGAACTGTGTTCTGTTGAGTTATAAGTTGTCCCTTGCGGCCCGTGGTGGTCAGAGTCCCGGCTCGCTTGTTTCGTGCCTCTCTCTTGCGTACTGGGCATTGTGAGTGGTTGGCCGGATGAGGCCCCCCATAGTTGATACATGTCGCTGGTGCTTCTTTGGGCCGGTCGCAGTTGGCCGCGAAGTGCGGCCCCCCGCATCTGACGCATGCCTGCTTCCTGTGGCAATGATGTGAACTGTGCCGGAATTTCTGACATCTATGGCACTGGGCCGGGCCTGTTTTGCCCCGCCAGGCCTCGATCTTGATGCCAGTCATCCTCATTATCTCTGTGATGTTATAGATTTCTGGTATGAGATTTGGTGTTTTTCTGAGAGCTGCGTAGAAAATGCTCCCCGGGCGGTCGCCGCGCGCCCGGATATTTCTGACCACTTCTGGTTCGAAGCCTTTTTCTTCCAGTGCTCTGAGGATATCTTCTGTATCGGTCATTGATGGGAGACCTTTTATGGCGATCTTTAAGTTTTCTTCCTCAGGTAACGAGTAAGAAAACCAGGAGATTTCTTCTATTTTTTCTAAGTCATACAGATATTTTTGTACTGTACGATACTCGTTGTGGTCATCTGGCAGGAAACGCACCCCCGCGCCATAAGGTCTTGCGTTTGGTGACTTTCCTAATATTTTTGAGATCTCTTCAAAGTGTTTCGCCCAGTTTGGGAACGTTTCGACGATGAGAGGTGGATATCTCGCCCTCTCTTTCTTTTGGGGTTCCGTAGGCCTCTGCGTGATGGAAGCTGTGTCGTGCGCCGCGGTATTCTCGTAAATGGCGCTCTCTGATTGGTCCGCGGTTGGCTGTTGCACGTGAGTTTCACTTGATTTGGCTGCAGAGGTCGCTAGTGCGTATGTATTCGGCCGGCTATACCGGCTCGAGGCCTCCTGGCCGTAGCTTACGCTCGGTGCCATTGTTTGTTTTGCGTAAGTGGGTCTCTGGGTCAATGTCATATTTGTTGATGATGCAACAGGTGTTCTAGTTATCTGCGATATTTTGGAGGTCGCTCCTGTTGATCCAACAGGTGTTTTCATCGTGGGAACTGGGTCAGCGGGTGGCCTTGAAGTCTTTCGCTGTGGTTTTGGCGGTGCGGGTGTTGTTGGTTTCGGCGCGTTGTATAACCTCGCCTGGGTTATTTGACGCTGTGTTAGCGGTGCTTGCGTGGGCGGTAGTGGGGTCTCAGAGAGAGGCTTGAGACACCTACGCTTTTCTTCTTGGATTTCTTCTTCCTCTTCTTCCCTGAGGCGTCTTACGGCTCTGCCGAGTGGGCTGCTTGCGTGGGCGTGTTGTTGGACCTCTGGAGGGTCTAACACTCCGTTTGCAGCTCGTTGTAGGGACTTCAAATCTTCCTTAGAGAGTGGTTTGCTCTCGATTTCAGCCTCTTGGATCCTTAGTGCGAGAGCGCACCATCGGACCATCTTGTCTGATAAGATGTTGTTTTCCAAGACGCGGGCAATCACCATGAGATCGCTCTCGTAGTCATCAACTTGATCGGGCCTCCCTTTCGCTGGCGTAGCGCTCGACGCGTGGGCGGTTGGTTGGCTCGTTGTGGTAGTGGGCGTAGGCGCTTGCGGGGGCGTGGGCGTCGCTTCAGCGTCCGGGGAAGCGGGCTGCGGGCGACGCTCGACGTACTGTCCGGTGGCGTTGCTGGGGTCGTCAGTGAGGCTGGTGCGATGTCCGGGTTCGGGTGCTGGGTCGTCGTACTTTGGCCCTGAAAAGGGCCTTTTGGCCGCCTGCTGCCAGGTTTAGGGTCCATGGCAGCGGGTGGGGTCTTCAATTTCTTCAGCCGCCGTGCAGACCTGAGTGGCTACATGAGCCACCCGGCTGATCCGTCTTCTTGAGGAATTCTCTGGCCGGTGCAGTAGGTGAGGAGAAATCTTCACTGTTCTGCAGCCGGAGGGTGAGCGCATAGGGTCTCGTTGGTTCGATCTAAAATTCTTCCAGTTTTATATAGGTCATAGGCTAAATATCATCGAGGAAAGTTATAGGCTATATATTATCACGCTAAGACCAATAGAAGCGTAGCACCGCTGAAGAATGTTTCTAAATCGTTTTTTTTTTTCTTGAAGGCTTCCGCTGCGTGTTATTGTTAGCCCAAAGTAACTATTCCATGCGAACAAAGTCGCGGGCAGAGGCTAGTAAAATATAAAATCCATAGCATGACAGCCTAAAATACTGCCAAAAAACCGGCTCACAACATTTCTCATAGATTAAGAACTAACCATGTTCCTATTCTGATTTAGTATCGTGTACTGAACTTGCTCGTGGTAAGATTTTGAATTACATGCTATTTTTTGCTTGCGGCTTCGCTCGGGTCAATCTAGAGTTGATTAACCGAAAGAATACTTATTTATGGATGAACCATGGTACCCTATATTCATTTCTGTACCCCTAACAACGTGGATATAGAATTTCGTGATAATAACTTGAGGAGTTAAGATGTGAAATTACAAACAAACATACTCACATTCGTACACAGGTAAAGATATTGTGGTAGAATTGAAAGTGGTCATAGTAAGGCTTTTTATATGGGACTAGGACTTTTTCTAAGTCTATCTGGCTGGAATACGTTCAAGTTGAAAATCTATTATTAAGCACCTATTGGTGTATTTAGGTAGCTGGATTTGAATTCAAGTCCCCTCTAAATGTAACGTGTTTATCATTTTAGACGATATTGTCATTTTATCATCAGATGATATTGTGTACGAACGGTAAAATATATATCGGGGGAGTTACTATTGACCTGTGATACCGCGCTATTGACCATATCAGGGGAGTTACTAATGATCTCGAACGCTATTGGTGGAAGTTATTGGCTGTTCATTATTTATCTCGATGTGGGACGCCATTGGTTGGAGGTGTCGGTTTTTTATATATCTTGATGCCTTAAAAGGCGACCGATAACTAGATGCTGGTCATAATCGCTTATACAATTAGGCTAGTCATACCTACGGATAATTCTTCGTAACTATAATCAGTGTTGTGTTTCTGTATCAGTTAGCGTGTGATTTGATTGTTGTTGGTGGATTTATCGATCAAATCGTAACTATGATATCACTGTAGATCACGTTATACTTCTACATGAACGCCATTGTATTGCTGCCCCAACATATACTAAGTATTAAAAAAATATATGATTAACAGAGCCAGCACTGTCGTTGGTTTACAAAGGCCAACTGATACGTCTATCATAAAGCTGATATATAGTCATTTCTGTTAAACTTTTTTATTTCACACAGACGAAGTTGCGCGATTCATCTAGTATTTTAACGAAATCCAATAAAAATACTGTTTTGCTTTATATGTTATTTTTTCATAAATATTTGCTCTTATCTGTATACCGACAGGGTATTAATGCGTTCGTGTATTAAAAAAATCTAATAAGATGAGAATATGTTATATGTACATGAAACAATATTTATCTACAACGGAAAAAAGAGGATGAAGTTAGCCAAATACACAATATTTTAATAAACTGTATATTATATTCTGGAGGCCAATATTTGCCAACGTATCATAATAATGTTAGGTAAATTTTCACTGAACACACTAAAGAACGTTTTAATATCACTTCCATAGAAATTAGTTCAAGAAGAATACATTTTCTGAAATGAGAGCGCTTTTTCTTAGAATCTATATGTAGTTTATTACTTAGCTGTTACGTACTTCTTTATCAATTTCCAATTGCGTTTATATATAATTAATTTATTCCTAAAGTCTTCCTATGTTGGTCATTATTTCAATCGATATAAAATAAGCTATAATTAATTTACAAGATACAGTGTGAGATTAGTGGCACAAAGCGATTTCTCCTAGCTTATCATGAGCTCATATATATAGTATAGTAGTGTAGTATAGTATATATATAGTATTTAAAAAAATGGAGGTAAAATTTGTACATAGGACGAACATTTAAAAATAATAATAATGAAAACTAGTTAGCACTGATGTATAGCTTACTACTTAGCTTACTCCATGAGTGAACACGGCTCTGTTCATCGTTGGTGTTTTAAACACTGTATTAAGTTCAAGGAAAATAACTTGTATTTTTAACTATTTTTTTATATCTTTACTACACTATTTTTCGACAATAAAATTTATAATATTTCAAAAGAAGATTAGTTCTAATTAAAATGTGGTTACAGAAACTATACTATTGACCATACGTTTGTACTACTGTCCCAGATTTTCGTACTATTGACTAACTATTGTTTACTTCTATTATTGACTTGTTATTATTAACCCGTTTTATTGACTTATTAATATAAAGTGCTGTCATAAATTAAGTATAATTACGTAGTGCTATTGAATAGACACCATAAAAGTTGATTGGCTGTTAATCCATCGTATGTCGTTATATTTGTATGGTGTTTGTTGATAGAGCTAACGACATTGTTATTGTATTGATATACTATGTACATTCTAATTGAAACGTATAGCGTTAAACTCTTTTTAAAAACGGCGATTACTAAATTCGTCTAAACGTATTAAGTACGGTGAAGCTTTAAAGCCTATCAAGGCAATAGCGTAGTCAGTTCACAAAAAAACATATTAAGTCCATTTACTTATCTACTTTTCTCACGTACTTAAATTATGTCGTCATTAAAATTATAATAACGTCTGATAGAGTGAAAAAATTTGAATGGAACAAAGACTAAATGTTATTCGAGCATGTGCTTTATGATTTTCTTGGTGGGGTTGTATCATGACCGCAGTACTTTAGTAGCGATGCGTGTCTAACCAAACATACAGACTGATATTGCTATAAATGTGTTTTTATACTTATTCCTAGACACCAGCGATATTTTTTTTTCATCAAAATCTAAAAAGTGTAGGTCCGTTAAATTTACATTTTAATTATATGCATATTGCATAAAGTTAATAGAGATACAACTGCTCGCCGCTTAATAAGTCACTCAAGTACCGACCGGAATAAATTCCAAGTTATTTTCCGGCCCGTCACCGACTGTATTGACGTTGGCACTTAACGGTATATAAATCTGGTCTAGAAATAATTAAGCAGCATCGCCGGACGGACAGTTTTCGAATATTATCGAATTCATAGACAATATTATTCAGAACATTAATAATTCGTATATGAAGACCAATTATTCTGAACTTAATTCCCCAGAGATTGTGAGTTTTATTAATATTCAAATATATTTGAATACAGTTATACGTTTCCATTTACTTTGTTTCAGCGTGTTTCGTTTGACTATGCCAACATTATTAAGATAATTTGGAGGATTGAGTTACTTCGTTATGTTTAAGTTTTAAAACACTAAGTCGACGATTTCCAAGCATAATTTTTGTTGCATAAGGATATTGAAATGAAATCTTACCAACGTGACGTGTCGAATTAAGAAGAAAATGTAATCAAGACTATTAAACACGTGTATAGCAGGTGAATGTTTGGACAGTAGCAATATTTGTGAAAGACACGTTGCACTCGATTCTCGTTCTAAATCAATTGAAATAATATGTGCTTAATATTTGACCGAATTATCTAGAAACATATAAATAATTCTGTCTCTAAGAGTCTGTATTAAACCACAGTATCTATAGGACAAAAGAAGGAAAAGTGGATTAAAAGTGAAACCAACCAACATACAAAGGATAATTTTTCGAAGTTTGAACAAACAAAAGGGTTAATTGTCCGTTTTATTATCGTAAGTTATGAACTCCGGGTAGCTGCTTGCAACTTCTATCACCGGTCATTCAACCAAGGTTTATTTAGATTATTATCCAAACTTTTGAAATTCTTAGAACAAACTTTACCTAATTTTATCTTTATTGTCTATTAATCTTTGTCTTGATATTATTTTTGTATGTGTTAAGTGTGACCATAAAGTCTCATATCCTTGAATACAACGAGTGCCTTACCTTTCACCTGGTATATCTTAATATATAAAAATCCAATATGTTTGTTCGTGGTGAACTCCAAAACTACTTTAACGATTTTCACGAAATTTGGCATTTATGTGTAATCCTGTCCAACTTAAAAATAGTGTTAAAACAGGCAGGTTTATATTTCGATTAAAGGCCTCTATTTTTTTTAAATACAATCTATATTTCTTATTACAAGTAATGATTTAATAACCATTGTTAATATTGATTATTATTATTAATTATAAGTTTCACCAGTCTCGAACAAATGGCGCCGTTTTGATTTGAAAATTTCCTTTTCAATTACTGAACCACAGCGACGCCTTGGCGAGTCAGCTAGTATTATAATTTCTTGTTAAGTACAATGTACTTTATTTATTTTCCTTTATTTAATTTAAGCATATGTGATTTTTTAAATAAATAAATAAAATGTAAAAAAAAAATGTTTACGAAGTTCTATTATTTTCTCCGCCAACGTTTACATCGCTCTCCAGCGCTTTCATCATCATTTTATCACAAATGTATAAGTATTTTGCTAGAGCAAGCCGTTTATTTTTGGTTCGTCATTAGATAATACCCTCTATAAACAGAATATTACACCTACGGTTAACACAGACGTATATTTTGCAACCTACTGTTTTATAGTTTTAGTTTTAACAATTAACCGTTTTCTTCTGATGCTTTGAGGCTATAGACGTATTTTTTTAATAATGATTTATATAATAATAAGATAAGTTCTATATTATTTTCCTATTTTGATGTGAAACACCTATAGGCGGATGGTAAATTTGATTGTTGGCGTGGCAATGCAAGACAGGTATTTTGCATTATTAACGAAATACTCAAAAATATTTGTAATTCTATGTGTATAAACATAATTCGAGAATTTGAGATTCGATCGATTCGAACCATTTCGATGTTTCACGTCTGCTAGGCATCCCGTGACGGCTCAATTTTTTTTTATCTTTCTTAATTGTACCTTCTGCATTACTATCTTATATATTATTACCTTCTGTATTGTATATCTATATAAGAGTATGGTTTAATCGAGTAGAATCAATAACATAATCAATTTTTAATGTACTTATTCAACCTAACTACCACGTTATTACGTTATTGATTCTTTTCTGGTGAAATACAGAAAAAGGCGGTAGAACTTTATACAATTTGCAAGTAGGAAATGTCGTTAGGGACGATGTCAAAATAAACTATCGTTGACCGCTTATCGCAACTGATATTAAGCCGGTAGATATATCACAGGCGATAAATTCATAAATATTTGAATACAATGTACCTTATGAATACGATTATTAACAATACTAAGACATAAATGTCACGTACATTGAGTAAATATGTATCTTGAATAGTAAGCGTATTTCAAATTCGGCTTGTCGAGGAGTGGCGCGAGTCACGCGCGCACGGACGCGTCGCGTATCAAGTGTGAAATACTCTTTAAATAATATATCACTCACACCGTGCTGTGACGTGTACATTAAATATTTTTTTTACAATCGACGTCACGCAAGTAGACACCTGTGTATGTGCATCTACATACAATATGGGATCTTTCGATAGATATGTCAACTGGTACTGCTATTTAATACCAAACAGAGCATAGCTTATAGAAACCGACCAACTGGTATATACACATCTGTGTAAATACAAAGGACGGTGCTATTTGACTAAATATGTTTTTTATATTCTTCGTAATTATCAGGACAAAGTTCTTTGACAGAAGATATTTGAAAATTTCTATGGAGAAATTAAAAATTTTTGTTTAAATATCTCCGTATAAAAACTGGGTTAGTGAATGAGATAGGAAACAGTGGGAAGATCTAAAAAAATATTTACATAATCGACAGACTGAGACGTTCAGATGCCATTTCATTGTCATGGTTGTATGGTACAATAAAGATTTGGTCTCATTTTATTCATTAGTTCACCCGTGGGTAGTGAGGGCTTATAGCTATTACATACATATTTAAAACCCTGATAAGAAACAATTATGCTCATCACCCAAAATCTCAAGGAAAACATACAATCGGTTCATTAATAATTCACCAAAATATTAATTACATTGCAAATAAATTCTGTCATATTTTCTACTCTCTAGACTCGTTAGGTTAGATCGACAGTTAGGTTATGTATGCACCCTACGATTTTTTTTCTAATATTTAATAGAAGTATTTCATAGCTATTAAAAATCTAGAATGGTAAAATTGTAGGACAATATACAAAATGTTAAAAATCTGTATATTCTTCATGATACTTATAGAAATTAGTTTAAACTCTTTAGTTCGATTTAAAAACAGTACCTGGGCGACCTAGCACGGTTCTTTAAAAAACATGTAAAAATTAAAATAAACTGTTAGGTTTTCCTCATGAAATTAATATTGTTTTACAAAAAAAAATATAAAAAACGTATATCTCTTCTGCTGTCACTCGAATTTGAACTGGGGTTACACGGATTTTCGAAGCAACCGATTTCCATCTGAGCTATTTTTGTTTTGACAGCGGTGGCGAAATTACCTTTATATTCTAACCATATTTTTTCATTGCCTGAAAACTCAGTTAAAAAAGGTTTTCTATGAATTAAATATAGCTAGATCGATCTATCGTCCCCGAAACTATCTACACACTAAGTTTTACGGAAATAGATAACACCGTTTCCGAGATCCTGAATATATACAAATATGCAAGAATTGCTCGTGTAAAGGTATTAGATTATGTTTATTTTTTATTATTATTTATGTCAACTTTAAATACGTCATACTTTAAGGGATACGACGTAGAAGGTATTCTTTAAAATGATTTATCGAATTCTGCAAATCCTTTTAACAGTAAGAGCGACATTCCTGAGTGCAATATGCTATTTTGAATTCGAACTAATCACTTAAAGTGTAAGAGGTTGTTGATAACTTTTTGGGATGACTTTAGCATAACTATTAATTTTAGGAAAGAATACGAATAAATAAAATTATTTGTCCAAGGTAATCTTCAAAACAGCTACACCAATTTTGATCAGACTATTACTTACAGATAGAGGAATTTTCAGAGTATTATCTAGATTACTGTCGTGATACTCTTCTATAAGGTTAATTGCTAATGATAACATTTAACAGTAGTAACTTAAAATCGATAAAAGCGTTATATGGTTAGGTAGTGATAACAAGACAGTCCACAGTTAATTGTTTTCCATGAAATAGTGAAACACATTATCACGAGAAGGTAGTCCAAAAATTACTGGGTAGATTTTTTTTTTAGATAATAAGCGGTGTAGGCGAAGACATGGATAATTTTTCTTTTATATTATAGCAGGTAAACGAACTGGTGGCTCACCTGATGTTAAGTGATCACCGCCATCCATAAACACTAGCAACACTAAGAGAGTCGCCAGTGTGTTGCCAGCCTGCGTTTGTGGGACGGAAAGGGTTGGGGGAGAGAGGTGGACATGTGTCTCCGGCACTCTGATTAACTGAACGATACGCAACATTGCAAGCACTGTTACTTCAATTCGGTAAATATTCGTTAGAAATATATAAAAAAAGAACATAAAATATTACATAACGGTGTGATTGTAGAAAAAATCAGAAAACGCGCTGTCGGAACTGGCTTCACGCACGTCCTGAGTGAAAAATGTCCTGACCTTTTTTCTGTGACTCGCTTGACTACGCAGTATTTTTAGGTGTGCAGAATATGAACCCGTTGGACAAAGCGGTGGGGTTATACCGAAAACTATCCGCTGATATTATAACGGGTTATATTACCCTTAGATCTTTGTTATATAAATTTATCTACTACTTTATCATTACGAGTTAAGTAGTTTAGTAGTGGTAGAGCCACGTTGAAGCTATATCTGGGTCGGCTCGTCCGGGGTAGTACCACCCTCTCACAGAAAAACGACGTGAAGTAACAGTACTTGTATTATTGCGTTTCGTTCGGTCAGTGAGAGTGCCGGAGATCTACTTCCCCCTTCCCCTCACTTGTTCTCTCCCTTCCACTTCCCTCTTCTATCCCTTCCCCCATTCCCCCAAACATAGGCTGGCAACACACTTGCAACTACTCTGGTGTTGCAGGTGTCTATGGACGGCGGTGATCACTTAACATCAGGTGAACCGCCAGCCGTTTACCTCTTATATGATACAAAAAAAAGTTAGGGATTTTCAAATGTGTTATAGCTATTATGTTAGTATTTGTCTACACCCGTTTTTGATGCCCTCTTAAATACATTTCTTTATATTTTCTTCTATAACCCTAGTGGCACTTTAAAAGATGTATTTTGGTTATTGTTATGCCGAAGTGAATTCAAAATAGATTGTGAGCTTGGTTTTTCTTTAAAATATTCATATACACTTCACTTTAGGTAATATATATACATGTATAAGTGCTTGGGTTAGTAGTATACCCAAATATGTAAATGTATGATTTAAGTATTTATAGTACGGGACTTCATATAGTTATAGACTTTATAAGCATTCTCATATATATAATTTAACAGATTTTTTTTATTGTAGCACGCAAAATGACTGCACTATACCTGATGGTAAGCATAGTACAATCCAAAAATAATAGCGACCATCGATTGACACACTGTCCATCGCCGGTCGCCACTATCATGCCGGCCTGTAAAAAAGCTGGATATGCACAGGCTGATCCCGAAACGCGACCCGCAGAAGCGAATCACTATTACGGGCTTTTTTACCATGTACATGGTGTTTGCGACCCAGTCAGGCTGTAAAACCCTACCACCCCGCTTGCGCCATTACCTCGTTCGTTATTCAGCAGGGTGCACCACGTGCAGATGAGCTTGGCTTGGGTGTCTCAAGTTTTATGATGTTATTTGACACCCCTTACACCCCAAAAATAAAAATACATATAAACTATAGTAGTTTGACATTCTCCATATGTCAGTCGCGTAGTAGACATTTTATAAACTCAAAATAAAAAAATATTTCAAAGGCAAAGAACAACTTTCATGCGCCATTTTGGCATACACGCAGTGTTTTTTATTTTATAAAAGTGACAAACATAAGAACATTAAGATTAATAATAAACTAGTCTTAATTCATATTTACACAATCCTTACTAATATTATAAATGGAAATGTGAGTATGTTTGTTTTTTTGACTTAACTTATCAAGCGACCATAATGAAATTCTTGTATGAAATTTTGCATATAAGTTGTCAGAGATACTAAAGATGATGGGGTATATATACTTTTCATCCAAAAAAGGTACTCTCCTCGAGAAATATGTCGAATTCATATTAATCCGAACGAAGCTGTAAGAAAAAGCTAGTGGTTCATACATTGAGGAAATTTATGTGCACCTGTTGAGATTAATCAAAAATCTAATTAAATAGTTTGTTAATGTAGTTAATTAATATTAGTAATTATTGAAATATGGTAGTGATTGTGATTATTGCCTAAGGTTATGTTCACATGACAAGCGTTTAACGCGCGTTTAGAAATACATACATTTTATCCAGGCCATACACATGTTAACACGAGTTTTAAGAAAGTGCACGTTGAACGCTTCGTTAACGCTCGAAAGTTATCAGCGCGCGTCGAAGAACTTTTTTTTTCTTCATCTAACTACGCTATTGACCTAGCAAGGTCTTAACAGCTTCACCGGACTACCCGCGTCGAAGCACGCTTTGAGATCACTGGTTGTCTATGTTACCGTTCAGTTGAGAGCGCGCTTTTGACGCGGATAATGGACAAATGTAGAAGAAACTGAACCAAGGTAGATACGGCAACTCATTTCAACGCCTGACAAACAAGCACCATGTGAACACTATACAAAAACTTTAGCGCGCGTTAAGCGCTCGTCATATGAACATATCCTTAATTAAAATGCTGGAATTATGGAGAGATTTAACGATAATTGCACCTGACGCTATGTGAATGCTTTCGAATATAATAAACAATAGCTCTTTAAACCAGTTATCTAGTCTGGGTTTCATAAACGTCTAAGGAAAAGGTATATGGAAAATGATTTTTATTGAAAGATGGTTATTAGCTGGGACTATTATAAGAGAATAAATCTAAATATATAAAAATCCGGTGTCAGGATGTTTGTCCACGATGAACTCCGAAACTACTGTCCACGATGAACTCCGAAACTACTCAACCGACCTTTATGAAAGTGGGCATTTATATATAATTTGGTCCAACTTGAAAGATAACATAATTTATATTTTGACTAATGGCTTTAATATCTTTTTATTACAAATTAAATAATTGTCGATGTTGATTATTGTCACTAATTGTAAGTTTCATGAGTCGCGAACAGATGGCGTTTTAATTTAGTTTGTGTACAGAATACTATAGGACCGTTTGTTATAGACATATCATAGATGGCGCCACGTTTTAATTTTGAATTTCTTTTTTAATTTTAATTGAGCATGTAATTCGTGGCTGGGTTTTTTTTTCGAAATGACTACGCTATTGACCCAGCAAGGTCTTAACAGCTTCACCGGACTACTAGGGCAAGCGTTTAAGGCACTCAGCCGATTTTATTTTGGCAACCAACTCAAGGGTGCACGGCACACCTCGGCTTGGCTCTTGCCTGTTGCATGCAAAATCGTGACCTATCTTAGCTAACCTAGCTAACTATTCATATATGTATGAGTTGTTGAAACGTATGTGTACCAAGTATACACGCCTCAGCAACTCCTCCATATATTTATTATCGGAAAATTGAGAGTTTTTCAGTTCGACAAGGGAAAAAAAGTAAACCCTTCCATTTTCATGTGTAAGCGTGTAGGCGTGCACGTGTGTGGGGGTGATCGTGTAGTGTTGTAGCGGTGATGTATATTTGTGTGTCACCGTATCGTGCAAGCAACGCACTCAAGGGCTCCCTACCGAGGGATCGAACCTAGGCTTGAGCCGCTGCCGTGGGAGGCCTAATCGGGTTCTTGGCCGGGTCAGTTAGTAAATCTATACTAGTATATAAAGCTGAAGAGTTTGTTTGTTTGTTTGTTTGGTTGAACGCGCTAATCTCAAGAACTACCGGTCCGATTTGAAAATTTCTTTCAGTGTTAGATAGCTCATTTATCGAAGCCGCGGGTAACAGGTAGTAGTACATAATTTAACGATGGACTCAGTAGTTATTCACGCGGCCTCCTTTAATCACGTTAAGACAATAGGAGCGGAGCACCAATGAAGAATGTTTCAAAATCGGAGGTTTTTTCTTCTTGAGAGTTTCCGTTACATGTTAGCGTTAGCCTAAAGTAACTATTCCACGCGAACTAAGTCGCGGGGAGAGGCTAGTGAGTTATAAGCATACTAATAAACAGACAGTTGAGAGATTATTCCTTATATAATATGTAAGTATAAGGGTACCTATCACTTAGGTACAGAGACAAATATGGGGGTGTAAGGGGTTTCATAGTGGTATAAGGGGTATCAAATAACATCATAAGACTTGAGACACCCAAGCAACCTCACCTGCACGTGGCGCACCCTGCTTAATAACGAACGAGGCAATGGCGAAAGCGGGGTGGTAGGGTTTTACAGCCTGACTGGGTCGCAACCACCATGTATATGGTAAAAAAGCCCGTAATAGTGATTCGCTTCTGCGGGTCGCGTTTCGGGATCAGACTGTGCATATCCAGCTTTTGTACAGGCCGGCATGTTAGTGGCGACCGGCGATGGATAGTGTGTCAATTGGTGGTCGCTATTATTTTTGGATTGCACTGTGCTTACCATCAGGCATAGCGCAGTCATTTTGCCGTGCTACAATAAAAAAAAGTCATGAACTAAGTGTTATTAAATTTAAATACGTTTTTCAAAACGGAATAATGTCAATATAAAAAATTCAATCGCGATAAAACAAAAGTAAAGGTATAGAAAAGGCAAACATAGCGAGCAAACACTCAACGAGACGGGTTGAAGGTAAAGTGTTATCCATATTTACTTTCCACTGTGTATTAGTACCATAAAAAACTATGTAAAGCGTGACACGACATTTATACTAGTGGGTTCCTTTACAAGGTTCTTGTTTGAATTTAAAAGACCAGTCTGTACAAAATCAGTAGATATTACCCTCGTTAAGATTAATATACTATTTATTGTGCAAATAAATACGTAGCATTCAGGTCCAAGTTTCAAAAAAATAATCTCCTGGATGCCCTAGTATGTAATATGATGTACATTGAAGTTTTATGAGTTTTGCTTTTAAATTGCAATTTGGCCCTGATGTTAGAAATATTGCGTATAAAAGCGCTTTTAGAGCCAACGTAGCCGCAATCAATTATAATTTTTTTATATCGTAGGAGACAAAAGAACAGTCACGTCACCTGATGTATAGGTGATCACCGCCGTCCATACACACTAGCAATACCAAGAGTCGCAATTGCGTTGCCAGGCTGTGTATAGTAGAAGAAGGTGGGAAAGGAAAGAGGGGATAGGGGTTAGGGATGTGGGCCTCCATAGCTATAACTAACTGAACGAAACGCAACAGTTCAAGCACTGTTACTTCACGTCGGTATTTCTGTGGGTCGGGTGATACTAACGGGGGCGAGCCGACCCATTGAAGTTGAAACCAGTAATAGCTTCAGCGTGGCTCTACCACCTATAAAAAAATAAAATTAATACAATATAGTATAAAATACACGAGAAATCTTACAAACCTCCAGTTACATACTATGAAAGTATTACAGTACTAGTTTTCGGTTACGTTAGTGTAGATTTACCCTATCCCTCGAAAGCACGTTCTTCTTGATGGGAGGTCTCATATGTTTTCTCCTGTATCCCTTACAATGCATATGAAAATTGTATAACAAGAAGTTGACTAATTAAGGCATAAAAATGTATTAGTAGGGATTATTTCGTATTTCACTGTTTACCCACGCTTCATAAAATTAATTAGGCACCTCCCTAATTGGGTAATTTGGATTTTTGTAACGCCCATTTTCACATAATTCTTGGATACGTGGGAGCTTTAAAGTAAAATTTATGTGACCTCTAGTCCGTGCGACAATGCTTTCTATTCCTTTGTCTATTTTCCTTTTTTTTACGGCAAAGTGCTATGCTCTGAATCCGATGGTAAGGACAGCTTGATTTAGAACATCGGCTTTGAAGAAATATACAGTTCATCGGCAGTTTTTACAACCATGCACGCAATACAAACAATACAAACATGGATGCAGGCCTGCATCCCTCTAAACGGCTGAATGTACATGAAAAATTCGAAACTCCACAAACTATATTAGATCTTTGCATTCGGACACCAAATACATCGATATACTTCCTGATTATGTATTTAATCAGGTACAAGAACTGTTTTTTTTTTTTATTTAAAGCTTAATTCACTTTTTAGCATAAGAATGTATTATGCAAGTTGTTTTAGTTAAGAAATTGTATATCGTAGTTAATAGTAAAAAAGTAGTATTTTTAGAACAAGCCGTTTTAACAATAATTGTAAACCAACGAAATAAATAAATATGCCTTATTGGAATTTGGTGTCAAATGAGATTATGGTCAAAAGCAAAATAAAGGTGTTTTATATTTTAAACATACATTTAACTAAATAAATAAAAATTAATACAATTCTCAAAAGCTTAAATTAATATTTTATTTGAACATTGACTTTAATTTGAATAATATAATATTAAATACTTATAGGTATTCGATTTGAAAATTAATTATTTGTAATAAAAAGTGGATATTTTGTTTGGATAAAGTATGTAACATATCAGTAACCATTTATATGCAGTAAAAAGTAATATTTTATATGCAAATATTTACCAGAGTCAAGTAAACACCTGACGTAATGAAGTAAACTTAATTCATTCACGTTACTAAGAGATCGTTTTATTCTAACGATGGTTTCATATAATATTTAAAAGGATCTCTAAAAACTGCAGTAAACAAAGTTATTAAACGTGTAACAGTCAACAGAACCCAATTTTTTTTGGTGTGCACCGTCCGTCCGTGCATGTATATATTTTTTATCCGTTCTTTGTAATAACTTCATGAATATTCATTTTTATTCATTACTTTTATTGAAGCTGTTAACAAGTTTTATAACAGTAGACTTTTGTATAATATTAATTTGAAAAAATAAATGTGCATGCATTTTAAGAAATACTATTGTTGATTGTAACACTTAATCTAATTTATTTTCGTAGACATAAATTTGTACAAGTAATGGTTATAATCAGGACGTTCACAAACAAATGCATATAGATACTTTTACTCATTAAAAATGTATGATAGTTTTGAATATTAATTGTAGTAATTAATCTGTCAATCACAATAAGTTGTTACTTGTAACTACTAAGTTGAGACGCTTTGTGTAGAACATATTGCTATAATCCAAAATTGTCTGCTTTATGGTAAAAACAGCGGCTGAGGATTCAGTTGAACCATACACAAGCTCTACTACTCTTGTGTTCTTCATATAAAACCGTTAGTTTATAATCCTAATGTTATTATTACTTGTTTTTATGTGTTATTATTACACGTAGTAACTACTCAACCGATGATGATCAAATTTTGCATACGGACCATTTCATGGGAGATTTACAGTCTAATTTTTTTTTTTCGACGACTTATTTTTCGAATTTTTTCGTATTTTCAGATCGAAAATAACCAACACGTGTTTTTTTTAAGGTGATACTTCAAAATTTTGTATTATGATTTTTTTAAAGTTCTGTTGTTCTGTGTACTTTGTAAAACAACTTTTCTTTTAAAAGTTAACTTTACTTGTTTTTTTTTATAATTTTATCATTATTTATGAATTATTTAGATGTGTTTCTGGCCTTCATCTCATTGGTATTGTACGGGGTATGCAGACGCATTAGTTAAGAACTAGATGACAAGAAGGAAGAAAACTTATAAGAAGAAAAAGAGCATTTTAAAATTTACGTATACATATTACTTCACTACGCCGCTATATACTAGACCACATCGATTTTACACCGCTTAAAACTATAGTACCTAGGCGATCGAGCGAAACACGGTTTTTTAAAAAACATTATTAAACTAAAATAAACTGTTCGCCTCACAAAATTATTGTCTTTTCATAAAAAAAAATAAAAATAAAAAAAAAGATATTTGGGGTATAAGGGGTGTCGAATAACATCATAAGACTTGAGACGCCCAAGCCAACCTCACCTGCACGTGGTGCACCCTGCTGAATAACGAACGAGGCAATGGCGCAAGCGGGGTGGTAGGGTTTTACAGTCCGACTGGGTCGCAACCACCATGTATATAGCGAAAAAGCCCGTAATAGCGATTCGCTTCTACGGGTCGCGTTTCGGGATCAGCCTGTGCATATCCAGCTTATTACAGGCCGGCATGATATTGGCGACCGGCGATGCACAGTGTGTCAATCGATGGTCGCTATTATTTTTGGATTGTACTGTGCTTACCATCAGGCATAGTGCAGTCACTTTGCCGTGCTACAATAAAATATATATATATATATATATCTTTTGCTGCCACTCGGATTCGAACTGGGATTACACGGATTTTCGAAGCAGCCGATTTCCATTTGAGCTATTTTTGTTTTGAAAGCGGCAGCGAAATTTACCTTTATATTCTAGCTATATTTTCTCATTACCTGAAAACTCAATTAAAAAAAGTTCTCTATGAATAAAATTCATCGTTCCCGAAACTACCTATATATGGAGTTTCACGGAAATAGATGACGCCGTTTCAGAGATCCTGAATATATATAAATATACAAGAATTGTTCTTTTAAAGGTATTAGATATACATATATAATATAAGTACAACGAAATTCTTATATAATATTTGTACCGCCCGCTTAAGAGAAGTTTCATATTGAAAGAATCCACAGACCACACATTTCGCCTGAGACGCCGCTGCTCCGTATAAGGTGCTGAGTTTCAGGTTATTCTACGCTTATTATTTGGGGTTCTTGTTATTTTATTTATTTACTAGCTTCTGCCCGCGACTTATTTCGCGTATAATAAAGATATTCTTTATTTCTAACACGCAGCGAAAGCTCTGAAGAGGAAAAAAACCCCGATTTTGAAACATTCTTCATTGGTACTCTGCTCCTATTCGTTTTAGCGTGATGATATATAGCCTATAACTATTCTCGATAAATGAGCTATATAACATTGAAAGAATTTTACAAATCGGACCAGTAGTTCCTGAGATTACCCCCTACAACATCACAAACTCATAAACTTTACCTCTTCATAATATTAGTATAGATAAGCAAGGCCACCAACCGCTCCGTTATTTTACCGCATATCCTGGTGGGGTCTATTTACACGGTTCCACCAGCTTCTTCACCACCCACAATCTTTGTATGTAAATTCATTATAAATGACTTATTAGGGTCTAAACTGATAAAAGTATTTTTGATTTATTTTTTTATTATTTATTATTTTGAATACATTTCGTTCAGAACGAATTACTATTTTCAAGGAATAGTGAAATATTTTTTACTAAATTACCGCAACAGAAACCGCGAGTAATAGCTAGTTCATTGCTTAAAACACTTGTCGACATGTTATATACTAATTACCTTATTATTTTATTACATTATCAAGATAAAACAATTTCCATATTTTTTTGATAGTCTTTCATGCCAAAGGGTAGCAAACAGTCAGACGACCCATCTCATGTTAAATGGTTAACGTCGCCTAAGGAAAATTGTAACACCAAAAATGTGAACGTTCGTAAAGGTAGAGCAAAAATTATACCATTGTGTTACGTGTTACCGTTACTAAAGTAACCATTAATATGTTAGCCGTTGCAGCTACAGCTGTTATATTTACAAATGTGCATATTTTTGTAAAATTATTTTGAATATTATTTTAATACTACCACAATAAGAAGGCATATATTTTACCTGTAGTATTACCGGTACATAAAGGTAAAAAGTAAATACTCCTACTTATTTGTTAAACAGCATAACGGTTAAGGAGCCTTCATCCAATAAAAATATATCGAGCACGTTAAATGAGGAACTCCTCGTTAACTGGACGCAGTCGGGTGGAAAATTGAATTAGTGTTGGCGGAGATGGTACATTTAGAGTTCCTTAGTAACTTACAGTTTGTAACGTTCAACTTTATAAGGTAAAAACCTCGTCTTCGTCTTAATACAATGTTGAACAAAATGAATTTATAGTAATTTAAATCATTTAGTCTTAATATTTTTTATTATTTAATTATTTTGTACGTGTGTTCGTCACTGAGGTTCTCCTTAACGGTTGGATCAATTTTGATGAGGTTTTTACTTGTATTTACCTCACAAAATCAAATCATCACTGCAACAACATTACACATATCACCCCAGATACGTTTATCATCACGCTAAGACCAATAGGAGTGAAGCACTAATGAAACATGTTTCAAATACGGGTTTTTTTTTTTTTCTCTTGAGAACTTCCGCTGCGTGTTAGCGTTAACTTAAAGTAACTATTCTATACAAACGAAGCTGCGAGCAAATGCTAGTCTTGAATCAAAAAAAAAACCATATTTTCATGGAAATTCATGATCCCTTCAGGCCAAAGGGTAGCAAACATGCAAATGACCCATCTCATGTTAAATGGTTAACGTCGCCTAAGGAAAACTGTAACACCAAAAATGTGATCATTCTTAAAGCACGGTACAGGAAAAAAATATACCATTGCTGTTACCGTTACTAAAGTAACCATTAATATGGTAATCGTTGCCATCGTAACAAGGTAAGTTTGCAATTTAAAATTGTTAATTAATCAAGTAATCAAATTCGCGATGATTTATATTTAGCTCCGATTTTTGAGTGCCATAAAATATAACAGAATTATAATTGTGAAATTGAAAAGAGGAATTTAATTAACAGTGTATTTATAGAATTTGTACAATAACGAATAAGTGATATTGAATTTTCTTCGCACTTAAGTGTTGAGATTGTAGATCCAGCCTATTGTTATCTGCACAAAATAACTGGTGGGAATAGGCCGTCAAAGCTTTGACTCCCTTCACATCCATTAATGCGGATTTATTCTACGGAGAGGTGTGGACTGTATTTTTTGTTGTTTGCGAGGGCAAGGGTATTACCGGATATATGCTCAATCGCAGGATCCAAAGGTAATTAATCGATTGAGCTTGGTAATAAGAACACACACACTTGGCAAGTTCAGTCACCGGTCTCAGCACTGCTTCGGATAACTATTGATTAATAATTACCATAATCTCTTCATTTTTATTATATCTTTATTGAGATAACATACAATACTGTGACAAATGGATAGAAATATGTTTAATTACATGTCATTTTGAAAAAATCAAAAAAAAGAATGATGTAATTTTTAAGTATTTAAGTGCGAATAATGTACGGAATCAATATTAAATCTGGAAAGTTGGATTGAAACATGTTTTTTTCCATCACTCGAGCGTTAAAAGCGTAAACGATATAACATATTTTCTTATAAAATATTTGACGTTAAATATGAATGCATGAACTAAACATATTATTATTGTCTCTGTTAAAAATAATTTTCTTCTTTTAAATCTTAAGCTAAAATGAGTTATATTAGTTTACGTTAATGTAGATTTTCCTTTAAGATTGCTAGGGCGGCGGCGGAACTCGGCCGGCTGCTCCCCAATATTGGGGGGCCGGGTGCCGGGTGCCGTCGACTTTTCATGGGAGTCGTGTGGGCGATGGTCGCCTACGGGGCACCGGTCTGGGCTGATGCCCTCGGTGCCACCAACGTGCGCGCGCTGCGTAGTACGCAGCGTACGGTGGCACTGAGGGCAATCCGGGCATACCGGACGGTGTCATCCGCGGCGGCCTTTGCGCTTGCCGCCTCCCTTCCCTGGGAGCTGGAAGCTGGGGTGCTCGCCGCCGTGTACGAATTCACGGCGGCGAAGAGGCGTAGTAGGGAGCCTCCGGCTCCCAGAGAGATAGAAGTTAAAAGACGGGAGATGCGAGAAGAGGCTATAGGGAGGTGGATGCAGAACCTGGCGGACGCGCGCTTCGGGAGGCACACCGTCGACGCCGACCGCCCGGTCCTGAGGGAGTGGATTGGGAGGAGATGGGGCTCCCTGTCGTTCAGGCTGGTGCAGGTGCTGACCGGATACGGTTGTTTCGGGTGGTTCCTGCACCGGATCGCTCGCAGGGAGCTGACCGCCACCTGCCATGAGTGCGGCGCTGAGGAAGATACCGCACAGCACACTCTCTCTGAGTGTGCTGCGTGGGAGGTGGAGCGCCGCACTCTGGTGGCGGTGGTAGGAGATGATTTATCGCTGCCGAGCGTGGTCTCGTCCATGCTCGGCAGCGAACAGGCGTGGCGAGCAGTGGCCTCCTTTTGCGAGGAAGTCATCTCGCAAAAGGAGGCAGCGGAGAGGGCCCGCGAGGCGGACCCCCTCAGTGACCGTCTTCACCATAGGAGGACCGGCAGGAGGAGGCGGCGCTTTGCCCAACTCCTCCTGCCACCGTAACTGGACCTGAGGGGATGCAGTCGGGGGGCTCATCCCCTCATTGCACAGATCCAGCGGACGAGGGGGGGCAGCTGGCGTGTACCCAGCTGCCTCTCTATAGGTAGGAGTCCGGCGGCAACCTTCCGCCGGGTGGACCGTTGGGGCGGCTATTCAAGGGGAATAGCATAGAACGATCCCTTGCCGCCCCAACATCACGGTCTGTCGGTACACCGTGGGGTTTTAGTCCGTGCGAGTCGGACATAACCCACTCTCTCCCCCGGGAGGGTGGGTATCCATAAGGGATTTCCCCACGTAAAAAAAAAAAGATTTTCCTTTAAGACCAATTATTTTTCACAAGATGAGAAGTACTCGCTTGTTATTTTCTGTATCCATATATATATCTGAAATTTCATAATGCTCGGTTGAGTAGTTAGGCTTTAAAGCGTAACAAAGAAATTCACAATGCTTTTATAATATTGCTGCAACAAATAAAAATATAATCGGTCAGTCAGGAAAACTGATCAATATACTCTTTAAACTGTGGGACTATTTATCCGAGCAGTGGTTCCTCTTACACTAACTTCGACATAGAAGTGAGCGTCTGATGCGACGTGGTATCTTCTCGCACGCTCCAGCTGGGGCACGCGGAGGGTCAGTGCCAGGGAATACCCCTCTGACTGAAGATTCACTCTCCTCCCGATTTGACAGGAGTGTCTAGTTTTTCGGGAGCGCCTGATGCTCCCTGTGGTCGTCTCGTTGGGCCTTATGCTGGATGTGGCCGAGTCGCGTTGTGTGGTTTTGTAGTGCGTTTGTACTTTGGGTGGTAGTCTCAGCGGTCTGTTGAGCGGTCGACCGGTTTATATACCAGGATGCACCTCTTAGTAGCTTCTTAATCTTTTCTTCGTACTCCACGCCGAACCTGTAACATTGAGCCTGCTGACGTTCCCCTCTCTCCAAGCAACAATTTGTATGGGCATCAATAACAAGGAGTCGATCTCGTATATTGCGGATATTAACCCGACTGTTCTTTTTAGGATCGCAAAGAACACGCACCCTTGTCTTCTTGTGCGTCCGTTTATCTGCCTGGTGAATTCAGCAACATGTTAATTCTGTGCGTTTTAGCGGGAATATTTAATAATTATGAATACTTTTTTCGTTATGTTTTAAAATATTTTATAGTTATAATTGACATAATATAAATCTATATTTACAAATTTTCACATCTTCCATAAATTGTGTTACAAAGCATGACACAAGTTAAATAATCACAATGAAACAAAAGTTTGTAAGTAGAACGTATTGCAATTGCAACCATTAATAGTTCAAAAGCCGGTCGGATATCGCTTAAACGAATTACCCAATTAGTCTAGGAGCCGACTCGGTTCGTGCAAGCTTATCGAAGTTACGCGAGACTGTCCCTGGCTTGTAAACTCATTAGGATTTGTTATATTAGCGGTTATAGCGTTCGTTTGTATTAAAAAGTTGGATTTCAGTTAGGAATATTAGTTTTGTATTGGATTCTATGTTATTTGTAGTCATAATCATTTATATTTCGTCTTAGTCTTATTGCAACAGAATAAATTTAGTATGTTTAATTTTTGAGGTCTTATTTCAGTTTTTTTTATAGTATAGATTTTCATCGACTAGATGTCGAATGTTTAGTTTTAGACTCCCATTAAAAATAGCGTTGTAGCCTTGCACTGCAGCATGTATCTGAACAGGGTTGGGAGTTGCTGGACATTTTCACCTTTATATATTTTGGTTAATAATTTCGGTACCTTTTTTGTTATATTATAGTGGACATGTTAATATGCACTTTCGCCTAAAATAAATTGACCGCATCAACGTCTCATTGCAATGAAGAATGTTGTGATAAGAGGGGGTCTGTAAGTAGGTTCTGTAGGTGGTAAGCCCCGTTGAAGCTATAACTGGTTTCAGCATGAATGGGTCTACTCATCCGGGGTAGTACCACTATTTCACAGAAAGCCGACGTGAAGTAAAAATGGTTGCATTGTTGCGTTTCGTCCGGTTCAGTGAGAGTACAGAAGCCCACCTCCTCCTTCCCCACACTTCTCCTCTCCCTCTCACACCCCTTTAAACACAGGCTGGCAACGTACTTGCAACTCCTCCGGTGTTGCTGGTGTCTATAGACGGCGATGATCACTTAACATCTGGTGAGCCACCTGTTTGTTTGCCTCCTATGATATAAAAAAAGATAAATTACCGATATGCTAGTATGCTAGTGCAAAAAGGGGGCAGCGGCCAATGAATTCCAGGAGAATACGCAAAATAACTTCTACTATAATATTTCATGATTCATATCCCTAAACTAACGCCTTCATTAATAAAATAGTATTTTCGTTAATATAAAATCAACATTACAAAATACTTTATACAGTTTAAAGTGTATGAAAGCCTTTAGACATTAAAATCCGTTTGATATAATGCTTGAACTTACAACCTTTTTTTTTTACTTGGGGAAATCCCTTCGGATGACCACGCTTGGTCGGACAGCTAGGGTGGGGTATGTCCGACTTGCAAGGACTAAAACCCCATGGTGCCTCCTTACACCTGTTGGCCGGGGAGCAGGAACTGCCTACGGCACTACCTCTGCTCATCCGGCAGGTGTCGGCCCCTTCTGCGGCCTGAGGGGTCAAGGTGGAAGAACCCTCAGGGAGGGGTGGGTGTTAAACCCCCCCTGACGAAATGTGGGAGTCACACGGCACAATACGACTCCACCGCGGGGCCTGCTAATTCACAACCTGGCAAATCTGTAATATGTTTTGGGACTTCGTTGTAAAACCTAACAATACCTATTAACCAGAAATTAGTTGTTATATTTTAATATTATTAATATTTTATTACTATCCTGTTATTAAGTAGTTATATCATTATTTACCCACGGCGGAATAATAAAAAATCAGTGATAATCAACTTGTACGAATTCGTGGGCGGCCATTTGTACAGTAAGACTTGTTTGATCAGCTTATTAAAGATTATATCATCATATGCGTTGTTTCATTTCAAATAGAGTTAAATCCTATCTTAAAATGTTCATATAACATTTTTCATTTTCAAAAATAATTTCCAGCTTTTATACACAGCGAACGTTAAATCCTGCCGTTTATAAAACTTTTATGATCATATAAGGCTTCATATTTTAAGTGTTTAAATTTTGAAGATTTTGTAAAATAATATAACATATTAGGAGCGCATAAAATTACATCTATCGTATTTTGAAATTTAAACGACAAGTATTCCGTCATTTACACGGGTTAAAGATACCATTGTATAATATGTATTTTTTTATTTATTGTTAGTTACAATTATATAATAAAATACAAATTGTAAAATTACAATATATAAAAGAGCCAATTTATAATTAAAAGAGGCTCGTAGTCTATGAATTATAAACGCGTATTTAAAAGAAGAAAGTCACGAAAAATTAATTAGTCAATAGAAATTACCTAATAAAAACTCAGTTCTTTTTCGTCACCAATAAATAATATTTAATTAAAAGTTTTAAGTAACGGTAAAAACTTTTTATCACGCATTCTATCATTAAACAGTTCACCCCATATCAAGCGCAAAGTGCCACTTTAAGTGCCAATTTTATTAACATAATCCCTTAGTCACGGCACCATAATACCGCGGTCATAAATCAAGACAATTTCTTTTTATTGTCCCGCTAAAAATTTTAAATATTCTCTGCATAAAACATTTAATTTTCGATACTTACAATATGAAGAAAGGGAAAGTTATAAAGAGTTTAAAACTCGAGAGCGTTAGATAAAATCGAAAGGAAATTACTTTTATGTTTTGACCATTGATGTATAATGTTATAATGTACTGGAATCGACATTTTATACAAATCTTTAAATTCCATTAATGTGTGGTAAAGTTCAGTCTGCTCCATACGCGTTACATATTTTTCGTGTTAAGATATCTACCCACTATACCTTGCCAACGGCTTCGCTTGCGTTAGTGTAGTTTTAACCTCGGAAACAGTACTTTTTTTCTGCACAAAAATTATAATGTGTCCTTTTCTATACTCCTGATAATATGTACGAGTATACAAAATTGTTTAATGATCGATTGAGTAGTTAATGAGTGGAAGCATAATAAACAAACTTACTCTCGCATTTATAATATTAATTAGGATACCAATTTGGTACCAATTTGATACCAAAATGGATGACATGAATATTTTTCTCTATCATAGAATATTTGGATATGAAACTCTCCATAATATTCACGTTTATCGCTCTAACGTATACCAATACCAATTTTTACACGTCTAAAAATTCTAAAATTAATTAAAATAAAATAACAAAAACTCTAAAATAAAGCAATAAAATATTTTTTAGTACTTTACAGTGATTTTCAGACAAACTATCTTGTTACTTTTAATATATCGATTTTATCGTTTTATACATAATCTCATCTAATGTTGGATGATCATGTGGTCTCATATACACACATCAAGAAAGTCTAAGCAACATGCGTGATATTACACATTTTACCATTTATATTAATTCATTTCTAAGTATTTACTCAAACAAAGTGCGTAGATAAGTAAACTTTTTTGTTATTGATGACATACTGGCTGGTTGTAAAAAAAAATTTGATTAGGTATGTTTTGTTTTTTCATAAAATTCAAATGACTGCGAATTTGTTTGAATTTAAGTGCGTTTTAATTGCTACGCTTAGTCTTGATTTTATAATTTTACCAACCATTTAAATAAAGTTAGCGACAAAATTGAATTGTTAGATATTCTTTATCATGAAGCGACGTCATTAGATGGCAGATGAAATGCAAAGAGCTGTAGGGATATAGCAAGAGGGAAGTAATCAATCTCAGGTATCTCGACATTTTGGCATTCATAGAAGTATTATTCGTCGTCTTTGGCAGCGCTACAATAATACAGGAGAACCCGCTGAACAACATCCAGAGCGTAAAAGGAGTACAACCACTTGGCAAGACCGGTACATACAATTGACTGCAAGACGCCAGCCGATGTTAACTGCTCGAGAGATAAGTTTGAGGCTACAAATTTCAAGTGGTGCTGATGTAAGTCCTCAAACTGTGCGAAATCAACTGCATGAGTGCGGCCTACGAGCTCGACGCCCAATCAGGTGCCCACCGATACGTCACAGGAATCGCGCTCGTCGATATGAATGGTGTAGAGAATGCATAACATAGACCCAGGAACAATGGGATAAAATTATGTTTTCCGATGAGTCGCTATTCGGGTTTAAGCCTGATACAAGAAGAGTGGCAGTGTATCGTCGGCCCGGAAATACTGAAAGGCTCAGGTGCGTTCAGGAAGTTCATCCATACAGCGGCTCAACAGTTATGTTATGGGTGGGTATTATGAATAACAGGCGAACTGAGCTCGTTTTTGTAAATGGAAACATGAATGCTGAAAATTACATTGAGGATATTCTCAGACCTTATGTCTACCCATTTGCATAAACCTTTGGCTCCGATTTTAGGTTAATGCATGACAATGCGCGTTCACATACAGCTCGGCGAACCAGTGAATACTTTGCAACGGAGAACATCCGGGTATTGCCCTGGCCTTTATAATCGCCAGATCTCAACCCCATCGAGCACGCATGGGACATGCTCCAGAGACGTGTTCTGAAGGACTTGGACGGAGCGACAGCAACCCAACAGCTGAAGGATTTGCTACAATTCCATTGGGAGCGAATACCGCAAGATGACATAAACAGTCTCATTAATTCAATGAATAATCGTTGCCGACAGGTTCTGAATAGCAGAGGAGACCATACTTTGTAATAAATTGTTCTATTCTTTCTCAATAAATACATTTCCTTTAGACATTTCATTTTGTAAAAAAAAGTTTAGTTTCTTATGTATCTTAGTTTCTACAGTATATTCTAATATTGTTCATTTCTGTTATTAAAAGAACTTATAAAGACAACAGCTGTTATTTTTACATCATAGAACCCTAAAGATTTTATTTTAAAAATAAAATACGTTATAATGTGAAGAACTATCCTAAAATTTAAATTAGTACATGTTGCTTAGACTTTTTTGATGAGTGTATAAATTTTTTCGAAATGACAACGCTGTTCACCTGGAAAGGTCTTTACAGCTTGACCGAACTATACTACGGTCTAATATAGTAAACATACAAAACCTAGATGAAGACTGGCTCGCAAGGGCAACTACCGAAATACATCTTATATATAAGTGGTGACAGATTTTCTTCTTGAGAGAAGTAATTAACCAGACAAGCTTAGAGAAATCCCTACCAACATGCCTTGTCTATCAAAAATAGTGAAAGCGCGTACCTTCACGTTTTTTTTTAAAAAAGGCTCTAAGATCTATGCTCTCTAAAGAAAACCTATGAGACGGATGGATAAAATGAAGACTACTCTAGGCGACTTATTAGATAAAATAGAAACCGAATGAGGCATATATATTGTTAGGACAATATTAACAGCTCCTAACTATATTTCGTATATTTCCATATCAAAAATGCCACGACAGCTAAAAAAAGTATATCATGTAACAAAAAGTGTAACGCAAGTAATAAAAACAAGGTGTCGTATCTAGTACCAGAAGATATTAACTTAATGGTTTTTACATCGTCTTTTAGGTTGCGAAATTACAGAAAAACCTTGACATACAAAAAACGAAAAAATCCAACGAATAATAACATTTTAACAAATTTGCCTGTAATACTGAAAGCTAAATTACTAGGTATCGAGTACTTTGACTCACGGTATACCAATGTTCCCAGGTTCGACATCTATCTTGTAGTCGGAAGTATGTTTACATATTCAATCACACAGGATATACCCACTTAGTGTACGTAAATAATAATCAATTATACAGGCCCCAGGGATTTATACATTGGGCACATGATCATTTGAAAAAGTTTATAGTATGATCATATTTTGATGAAATTAAATGGCTGGCCGATAACAATTACACAAAGTAGAATTACTGCATGAGAATGTGTAATATAATATGAAATTTTGTGCATAGAAAATAAATGTAATACAAAAATAAAAAAAAAATATATGAAAATCATCAATAATGCGTTTCAGAATTGTAAGAATGATTTTAATAAAATTATATATACGGCAAATACATGTGTGTAAATCCGAACCGCAATTCTCCTGAAGATTGAATTGAAAATGTTACCGAAGTTTCCTAAGGTTTTTTCATGGATAATGTCAGTTTTATAAATCATAATACATACTTATTTATATTGTAGTAAAATACAAGAACAAAATTATTACAACATACATAAATGAGTTAAAGCCGAGGGTAATTGCTAGTTATTCAGATAATTCTCGCACATTACCGTTAAATAGTGTCCAGTACTTGAACTATACTTTCGAGGAATTGTGTAAGCTGTAAATATAAAATATAATAACTCAAACGTCTAAGATCTTTTAGAAATAACTATTTATTAAAAAGGACGGTAGGAGTAAATATTATTTATATATTACTAATGCAAAATAAATTTGAGCTCAATTCGGAGAGAGTTAAATATTTTGTATTTATTAGTCTAAATCGAAACGCTCGTAGTCTAACTTACTAATTAATAATTCAAACATAGGACACGGTTGGTCAGACTAACATGGATGTTATAACAAAATGGATATGTCACTCACTGAAATGAATAACTTTTTTTATTCGTAGATAATGAAGTTATCTCATGGTTAAGTGAATTCTGTATTTCTGATGGTAACGACAGTCCAATACGAATTAACAGCGACCACCGATCTACGATCTATTGACAGTCAGTGTAACAATCGTTAATAGCATTCGTAGGTATATCACATTTCGGGATCAGCATGTGGTAGGAAGCCAGCCAACGTGCCTCTTTTTACGTGTTCGTGTTTTCGGATTAACTATAAGGGAACCGTGAATCTTTTTTTTTTATATCATAGGCGGCAAACGAACATATGGGTCACCTGATGTTACGTCATCACCACCGTCCACAGACACCAGCAACACCAGATGAGTCGCAAGTGTGTTGACAGTCTGTATTGGCAGGGAAGGGGGAAGAAGAAGAGAGGAAAGGGGGGAGACAGATGGACCTCCGGCGCTCTCACTGATCGAACGAAACGCAACAATGCAAGCACTGTTACTTCACGTCGGTTTCCTGTGAGAGCGTGGTAGCCCGGACAAGCCTACAAATTCATGCTAAAACCAGTTATAGCATAACCGTGGCTCTACCACCTACTAACTTGTGAGCTAACACGAATGTGGTCGAGTGGACTGTGACTGCGGACATGAGCTATAATCCAAAGGGACGTCGTAACATTTAGCAAATTGTATTTTTATGAGATTAACAACATAAAATATAGTATAAATATATTTTTGTACAACTAAATAATCTTATCTAACTTTTATCTAAATGTCATTATATCAATTTAATACATTTAAAAAAAATCTGCTTTACCGTATAAGTAATGCCGCATCCAACGATTCTTATTCGACACTCATCACACAGACACCTTGATAGCGTTCAGCATTTGACCCCATACTCACTTATTGTGCTAAGGCCAGTCTAAACAATGACCCTGTGAGTGAATACATAATAAGTTAGTGTTTCAAGCAATCAAATAGACAAGGTCGTTTGATTTCCAATTCAATTGTATCGATCTATACATCTTTGTAGGTCTCTGTAAACTGGATTGACATACAAATTTAATGGATTCAAGTGATGGTTTGCTTCATAGTATACAAAGCGTTGTATATGATTTAATTGAGGTTAATAATGGGCTTATCCTTAAATATAATGATTGGGTGAGTATTTTCAAAGTTGTTCAAAAACGTTTGGATTTAATTATTTATTATATTATCTGCTACCCACGATTTTAATGCGTTAAATTTAACAAAAAAGATTTTGTTTAATGTGAATGTACGCGGGGGACGCACGTTTCTGGACACTGTTTCTTTAGTTCATCATATTTGCGCGGAATCCAATTTTTTTATACAGTAAAATCCTAAAAGCCTAAAATTAAGTTTATGTTACTCCTCATAACATCTGCTATTTACCAATTCAAGCCCCGTCAAAATCAGATCAGTCGATTCGGAGTTTAGCCACAACAAACAGACAGACAGACAAAAAAATAGTTTTTTCTTTACAACTACTGTATATACTTTCACATGCATTTAGTGCAAAACTATTAATTGAACATAACAAATAAATACTTCAAGTATAAACATGTGTATACATGTATAGGAAAACTAAGAAAACTGTGATTTTATAAACTAGGCCGATTAGAAAGAATCATTTTACAGTCATTCTACTTCGGCACCTCAGAGAAAGGCGATTACAGCTTATACCAAAGTTTTAAAGCATATTTGCATATATGACCATTTTTATATCTGTAGCCACTCGATGTTGTGTTTTAATGTCGGGTAGTTATATTGCGAACGACCCACATAAGGAGCGGCGCTTGTTGCGTTGACACACTCTTTCGGTGGCCATCGTAGCGTGCAATAGCTCTTTCCGAACTCGTGTCAGTTATTTAAAAAGTGATTAATTGTTAGAATTGAATTGATTCTTAGCAGTTTATCTAAACTGGCCATTTCCGTTTTTTTTTTTTTAATAATCAATAATTGTTTTTCAAAAATTCCTAACAATATTTATTCTAGCACTAACTTTGCCCTGCGATATCCTCGGCATAAAATATTTTCCTGTCTTGACCTTCGACAACCTGCACTGTATACCAACTTGTCTAATACTTCGTATTCGTTTAATACACTTTCTGACCTACATTTTTGTACGGTAATTACTCCACTCATAACGGTCGTTGATATTATAAAACTTGTAACTTATATAAAAAAGAGCTATAAACTGCAATTCGAATTTTTCACATGTAACTGGTAGTTACAGAAATTAACACGCTCAAACGTAAAAAGGTTCAAATAATTCTTGTCATATTGAGAAATTATATGCTGGTTAAATTGTAAAAATTCGTATTGTAATTTGCGCATACAAAGTCACCACTGGAAAACGACTTACGATTGCTAAGCATGCAACTTCGCATGCATATGAAACTGCAATAAACAGAAATGATGTATGTAAATATATTTTTTTTATATATTTAACGTAATACGCCGCAATTATGCCGTTCAGTCGCGTGGAACGTGTACACTTTATTGTTTTAAAGTTTTATTATAATTACGTTACTTGGGTGTTCCTTATTAATTTTAAACTATATGCTCTTTAATAATTATACATATTTAATGCGTTATCGGATACTAAGATTTTAAATGTTCGAAAGTTATTTCAGCAACACTCTCTGTGACTGATTCATAACTGTTACATTTAATTGCGAAAGAATGCGTTTAATCGCGTGCGTTAAGTTTTATGTTCTATTTATCTCAATAGACCTAAATACTAATCGAAGATGTTGTGCTAAAATTTGGCAAACCAAAGTGTGATCAGGAAGTCCACTTGTATCACAGGTCAGAAGTTCTTTGTGCCAACGTAATCGCAGTAATATGGCCGATTATTGCATGACAAAAAGTTGCATTTTAATAGGCCACGATGAAGATCTATTTATAATTTATAATTTTCACCACAATCTCTCCTGATATTAAATGATAATGTGATTCAGATAAGAACGCACTAAGCCTAGAGAAGAAGTGTCTCTTAACTATAGCTGGCCATTCCATGCTTCAGGCTCACTAAGTCCAAAAACAGTTTTTTAGGTAATAGTGTTAGGTTTAGATCGAGTCAGATCGAGTTTCTTGCGTGTTCTTCTCAATTACTGGGTTGTTTTCAAAACCGATGGTAGCATTGACTTCCATAAGTGCCTTCTCAGGGCCTTAATTGAATATAGGATATTTTTATTTTTATTTTGTGCTGTTGAAACATGTTGTATGTGCTATGAAATTGATTCGCAATTTAAGGGCTGTAGTTTGCTAAGCTGATATTACAAAAATGACTCTGTTATAGTTTCATTCGGCTTATTAAAGGATTCAAATCGATGTCGAATGATACACTGTTCGAATACGCTACTTACTCATAATTGTTTTCAAATGTTGTATGACTAAATGATACATGGGAACTTGGGAATTAAATACTACGAAGTGTAGATAAGAGCCGGACAAATATTCGTCCACGTGCTACAGTAATAGAGGCACAATACTATGAAAATAAAATTACATTTTAAATAGAATCAAATCACGTTTAAAGCGCACGTTCACATGAAAATAGAAAACACGTAAGTTCACACGCTAACTAGCAATTACTCCGGACCAGTGACCTATGGAGGTGGAATAATTATAACATTGGTAATAAACATACACGTACTCTTTACTTTTAGGGTTATTATCTCGTAGAACATAAATTTCAATCGGTAATTTTATTGTTAACTGGCAAGGTTTATTTCTTGTATTAGAAAGAATAAATGTACAATGCATTCTTTGGTAGTAAGGCACAGTACAAATCAAGGACGAGAAAGAAATGACAGATGAATTCCGTAAAACGATAAACAACAAAACAGGTCAAATCATTTTTAAACTATAGTAGATTGTCACCAAATGTAATTAAATATATATAACTAGCGGGCACGGGGGGACGTTGTCCCGGTCTAATAATGAAAATATGACAAAATACATGCCTAAACTTTTCCCGAGTATCACTTTATCTACCAGTGAAAACCGCATGGAAATATGTTCAGTAATTTTTCAGTTTAGCGCGAACAGACAGACAGACATGGCAGAGGACTTTGTTTTATAATATGAAACGATAATATTTAAATAATATTAATTAAAAAATTATATTGAAAATAAATACAAGTGTCTGTTATAGCGCGGTAATGTATTTTTATTTTTCTAAAACATTGACGCGACCCATATCAGAAATTAATTATTTTTGAACAACGAAGACACATCTGAGATATTCCAGAATTTTCTCCAGACATTACAAACAATCTTAAAGCAGCATAAATAAACATTTTTTTTACAATAGTACGTTCTAAATTCTTCGTTTTATTATATAGAGATATACCTCGGTTTCACACGGATGCAATATATTAGGTCTTTACCAATAAAATTGCCGTTTTGTATGAAAAAATTTAAACGATTTTTTTTTCATGTATTTTTTATTTATATTAATCGATTTAATCACCAAAGTAATCAATGATTATTTGCCAATAGTGACAGTTTGTTGATGCCTTTCTTAAAGAAAACAATTGGACAGGAGGCAACAAATTCTTCAAAGGCATTTTATACTGCCTCTCGGGTATTGAATTTTTTTCCCGCCAAGGAGTTGTCCAAATTCTGGAAAAAGTAGTAGTCTGTAGGCGCAAGGTCTGGTGAATAGGGCGTATGACGGAGAACTTCCAACCCCAGTTCTTGCAACTTGAAGACCGTCTGCTTTGCAGTATGAGGTCGCGCGATGTCGTACAGGAGCAGCGGAGACGAGCGATCGAGCAATGCTGGTTGGACATGTGCCAGCTTATTGTGTTCATTTCTTCACAGTACACATCTGCAGTAATGCTCACCCCATTTGGTCAGAAGCTGTGATGAATCACACCGGCGCTAGACCACCGAACAGTGACCATCACCTTTCTAGGGGTAAGTTTTCGTTTAGGGCATTATTTAGGTACTGAACCAGGGTCCAACCAACTTGCTGAGCACTTGCGGTTATCAAACAGAATCCATTTTTCATCGCAGGTAACAATGCGATTCAAAATTCCTTTATTTGTGTGTCTGTTGAGCAGTGCAAGGCACGTCTCGACACGTACTTCGCACTGGCGATCATTGAGTTCGCGGGGCACCTATTTGTCAAGCTTTTTTACCTTGTCAATTTGACGCATATGGACCAATTGTGTATCATCAGCTTCCACAATCGCCTTTAATTCGTCATTATCGACCGCGCCATCGGACGACCGCGATGTTCATTTTTCAGCTCGAAATTCCCAGAAAGAAAGCGAACAAACCAATAACAGGTGGTGCGTTGGTTTGTAGTGTTAGCTCCGTAAACGTCGTTGATGTTGTGTGCCGCTTGTGCCGCGTTGCTGCCACGACGGTACTCATATTCCATAATTACTCGAATATTTAACGTATCCATGATGACAATAAAGATTGAAATGCGATGAAAATGTAACACTAATCAATAAACAAATGACAACTTTTGGAAAAAGAATTCCATGTTTTTTAAATAAAATTAATTTGAAATTAGAATTCTTATGCAAACAAAAATTATTTTGATTTGAAATGGCCAGTACTGCAGAACGGCAATTTCATAGGTAAAGACCTATTAGTTACGTAGAGTCATAGGAATTGAGATTTTACTAATATTTATTTACATTCAGTAACACTCATATATTGAACAAGATATAAAGATAATTATAAATTAAATAATAAATATTGTAGGTGGTAGAGCCACGCTGAAGCTATAACTGTTTTCAGCATGAATGAGTCGGCTCACCCGAGGAAGCACCACCGTCTCATAGAAAACTAACGTAAAGTTACAGTGTTTATATTGTTGCGTTTCGTTCGGTCAGCGAAAGTGCCAAAGCGCAGGAGGACCCCCTCCCTTCCCTTCCCTCGACAACAACCGCAACTTGCGACTCCTCTAGTATTGCTGGTGTCTATGGAAGGTGGTGATTACTTAATAACATATATAAGATGTGAAATGTAAATGAACATAGTAGTTTTTTTTTGGCAATAACAAGATGGTGATGGTCTTGTTAGAACTTTCCAGGTAGTCTTTGTGCCAAGTCAGAAATCATGCTTCGTGGTATTATTTCCGATTCACTTCACTTTTGCACAATAACCAAACTATAACACGTAAAACACTATCAATATTACATCATATGGATCCAAATAACACAAGATTATAAATAAAACAAAGTCTATTACATGACATTCCAAGATCCAGTCAAAAACTCTACATAGTAGTTTAGAATAAAAATAACTAAAATAAATCGTTAGTACAGTAAATCTGACTTTTACATTTAAATCACAACGACTACATTTACGTGACAAATCAAATTAATAATGTTGAACGCGACACGAAAAATATAAATCCTTATCAAAATAAATAACTTTTCTAGTATAAATATTAGGCCTTTGTTGCGTTTAATTTGGACTCATTATTTATGCA
>JACEII010000097.1:421500-486236 GCA_014332785.1 Antheraea mylitta
GGGTAACTTAGTCTTCATTTCATTAAAATTGGTGCACTCTATCAAAAGTTATTGTTTTTTGAACAACGGCCTCGAGAGAAGACTAAAATCTATATAATAATATTAAACTCGAAGGTTTATATGTTTTGTTTAACGCGCTAATCTCATGAACTACTGGTTTGATTTGAAAAATTATTTCAGTGTTAAATAGCTCATTTATCAAAGAAGGGCATAAAGCTATATCATCTCGCTAAGCCCAATAAGAGAGAAGCACCAATGAAGAATGTTTCAAAATCGTTTTTTTTTCCTTTGAGAGCTTTCGCCCAAAGTAAAACTATTTCATGCTGACGAATTCGAGAGAATCGTCTAGTATCGTTATTAAGGGATCTCATAGACATATAGAAATTTACAAACACACGAGAGTGTTTTATGAATTCAACATAGTATAAACACAACAAAAGGAATATTCGTTACAATGTACGAAGCAGAATTTCGTGTATAGCATGTACCTAGATGGAGAACTTCTAGGTAACTGTTGGTAATAAAGTAAAACATTTGAACAAGTTTAACTCAGCTACGAGAGTGTTAATGCAACATTGGTGTTTAAAACGATCGTGAATTTAAACAGTTGGAGTTGACGTGAAATTGTACACTTCTAGAGTAAGCAATTTTATCGTACAGAATATTTGCCTCTAAATCTAAATATATAAAAATCCAGTGGCACGTGAATTCAGAAACTGCTTAACCGATCGTAATAGAAGTTGGCATTTGTGTATATTTTATTTAAATTTGAAATATAGGGCAATAAAAAATATTAAATATGTATATTATATTTAGTGCATACTAATATATAATAACATAATAAAAAAACAGACAAGATGATCTATATTGCGATTAATGGCCCCAATATTTTTTAATTATAGACTAAATGATCGTCAATGTTGATTATTGTTATTAATTTTAAGTTTCATCAATCGCGAACAGATGGCGCTATAAATTAGTTTGTTGATAGAAAACTGCAGGACCCACTGTCATAAATATCTCATAGATAGAGTCATGTTTTAATTTTGAATGTCTTTTTCAATTTTAATTCAACAAGTAGGCCTAATAATTAAGCCACAGTAACGCGTGGCCGGGTTACCTAATATCACATATAACAAAGCATCTGGTATCTTTAAAGCAACAACATAATAAAAGCGATGACATAATGGCCTAATGGTGATGTTACAATCAGTAGAATTCAATTAAGACGGTACGGTACCGAACAGTACATGATTTAGCAAAAATAAATTTTACACAACAGTGTCTAGCCCCTATTGCTTGCCGATGCAAGTTTGCATTAACCTTTTTCGCAAGTTTAACTTAATTTAAACAAAGCAACATAAAAGAGCAAGATTTCGAACGTTCAGCGAGCGCGGTGCATTTAATACGAAACCACCCAAACCTTTATAAAGCGAGTACTCAATACGTATTTAACTTTCTTGTATTAACACCGAAATAGGCTAAAACCATCTACTAGCAATGTCGACGGCAATACGTTAAGTAGTTTTAATGTGATTCAAATAAAGAATTCTCATTACATAGTTTTATTAAAATTGTGTATATGAAGTGACAAGTATGTAGTATGTTTCTGTCAGCAATATATTTTATAACATATGACATCATTATCACAATAAAGCATCTAATTAATAATATTATATGCTCATGAAATAGTATATATACCGTATGTAGTGAAGGAGAAATAATTATTTATATAAAAAAAAATATGTCATTAGTATTGGAAATCCAATAAGGTAAATCCCATTTCGCGTTAATGTAATTTCGGCTTCGATTACGTTATATTCTAAAGAAGTTTCGGTCCCTTGCTTGGTACAGTCGGTTACACAAGTTCTTATTAATATATTAATCTGATAAAATAATACAAACTTATTGAATACTTTTTTAAGTACTAATCAACACGAGGTGACTACGCAATAGTCAAAGAATAACAGCAAGTGTTAGGAAATATTATAATTAGTGCTTATTATAATAGTTACTAGGATAATGTGTCAAAAACTTCAATAAAAGTTATATTATACTTCGAAAAATGCATTGTGACATATACTAATTTATTTACAATAGTTTTTTTTTGTGAAAATTGTGTTAGCATACACATTAATATTTATTAAGCAACCAAATCACAAGAGATCACTAAAAGTGTAACTACCAAATACCAATAGTTCTGGAAAAATTAGTTTGCAAATTTACGTGTATACTTTTTTTTTACTGTAGTGGATAATTTTTGTTTATAACGATAAATCAATAGTAGCTCGAAGTAAACTGAATTATAAAATTAATCAAAATGATGTAACTCAGAAACGTTTAAGTGTTTTTAACTGTTTTTCTAAATGTAATAACATTTTTATTCACGACAGTACCTGTGAGTTTTGTAGCGCCCACTCGCTTCATTTTCTTTCTCTTTTCTTTCGTGATCGACGAAATATAATTTTGTAAAAGCCTGTAACTGTAGTAGATACGATGTCTAAATTACATAAAATAATTTAACATATTTTATTTCATTGTTCGTCTTCTTGACTTATAATTATTTCAAATATTCTTCGTTCATTGGTCGAAATGTAACCGTAATTCATTTTTATATGAATTTGATTGGGACTCTTTGGTCAAAGAATGTAACTCTGTAATCAGTGTGCATTTTTCTAAAGTTTCTCATCCGTCGTAACCCACCAATCGAATCCTTACAAAGCAACTGGTATTGTGTGCCAATATGTACTGATTTTTTTTTTATTTTAATATATTATTTATCGCAATCACTAAAGAGGTTTTAACAATAAATGTCCAGGTTAAGATATTGTAAAGGCACCTAGATATACTTTAGTACTTTGCAAAACGAGTAATCACGACGGGTTAACACGGTTACGGTTGGTATCCAGCTGGTAGCAAAAATAGATTCATTAATAATAGTAGTACATTCAATACTGAAACATTATCATGTTCCTAAGTGCTGAGTAATCACTTCGCGTACAATAGATGCCTCTTGTTATGATCTACACAATCAATAGCACAAACGAGGCACTTTGCCTCTTAACTCTACGATGTAGCTGTATTAATAAATCTATAGTTCTGTTTATACATATTTTGTTTTGCTTCTAAAATTTTGTGATTTATATCGAAATCAGTTTCGGTTTCGGTTATACCTCTTTTTTTCGTAATGACTACGGTATTGACTCAGCAAGGTCTTAACATCTTCACCGGACTACTAAGGCGAGTGCTTAAGGCACTCAGCCGATTTTATTTTGGCAACCAGCTCAAGGGTGCAAGGCACACCTCGGCTTGGCTGTTGCCTGTTGCATGCAAAATCGCGACCTATCTTAGCTAACCTAGCTAACTATTCATATATGTCTGAGTTGTTGAAACGTATAGGTGTACCAAGCATACACGCCTCAACAACTCCTCCATATATTTATTATCGGAAAATTGAGAGTTTTTCAGTTCGATAAGGGGTTATACCTCTGAAAGCATATTCAGTATCACAAAGAAAATTTTTATAAGAAGATATGACAATTGTCTCCGTACTATACAATAAGCGTAATGTTAGCCATAATGACATAAGTAGTACCTGAAGTAATTAACCCGTTATAGCGATTGTCTTTTGGTTTATAGCAGTTCAGAATCAGGTAGTCTGAAGAGCAGAGCGAAATGTAAAGTAAGGAATTCTGACACGACCACCATATTTATGGAGGTTTATGGATTTATGGAGGTGGTAGAGCCACGCTGAAGCTATTATTGGTTTCAGCATGAATGGGTCGGCTCGTCCAGGGTAGCACCATCCTCTCACAGAAAATCGACGTGAAGTAACAGTGCTTGCATTGCTGCAATTCGTTCGTTTAGTGAGAGCGCCAGAGACCCATCTCCTCTCCCCTACCCTCTCCTTTCCTTACCACTCTCCCCTTCTCATCATTCCCCCAAACACAGGCTGGCAACGCACTTGCGACTCCTCTGGGGTTGCTAGTGTCTATGGAAGGCGGTGATCGCTTAACAACAGGTGACCCGCATGTTCCTTTGCCTCCTATATGATATAAAAAAAATGGAAGTAATAGCCAGGAAGAGAGAAAGAGATATTAATGACAGTATTTAACTTTCAGAATTTGGGGTGTAAGGGATGTCGAGTATCATCTTAAGACTTGAGGCACACAAGCCAACCTCACCTGCACGTGGTGCACCCTGCTGAATAACGAACGAGGCAATGGCGATAGCGGGGTGGAAGGGTTTACAGCCTGACTGGGTCGCAACCACCATGCACATGGCGAAAAAGCCCGTCATAGTGACTCGCTTTTGAGCGTCGCGTTTCGGGATCAGCCTGTGCATATCCAGTACCGGGTGGCTTTCGTCATTATGGCCGGCATGACAGCGGCGACCGACGATGGATGATCTGTCTCTCGTAATCGCCACTGTGGATTGTACTATGCTTACCATCAGGCATAGTGCAGTTACTTTGTCGTGCTTCAATAAAAAAAAAATTGAAATTATTAATATTAGTGTGCTTTTCATATCTATTGGGATACGGCGCAATATATTATATACATTTTTATAAAATCTATTAATTATTCAAAATCTATTAATTATTCAAATGTATGATGAGCTGCAAAATATCAATACTACATTTACACAGGCCCCTATACTACGCGTCACTAGTCTGACGTAAGTCATACAAGTGCATTTTTTTTTATATCAAAGGAGGCAAACGAACTGGTGGGTCACGTGATGTTAAGTGATCAACAGCGTTCATAGACACTAGCAATATCAGTGAAGTCGCAAGTGCGTTGCCAGCCTGTATATGGAAGAGGGGAAAGGGAAGGAAAGGGAAAGGAGGAAATAGGAAGGGAGGTGGGCCTGCGGCGCTCTCACTGATCGAACAAAACACAACAATGCAAGCACTGTTATTTCACTTCGGTTTTCTGTGAGAGGCGTGGTACTACCCCAGACGAGCCGACCCATTCATGCTGAAACCAGTAATAGTTTCAGCGTGGCTCTACCACCTACCTACCACCTACCAATACGGCCGTTCATGCTTACGTGCCATGTCATGACGCAAAATTATAAATTTATCTCCTGCCAAAATTATCGATCACCACGTGTAAATAAATTTTCCTTTAAAAATTGAATAACTGAATTAAATTAATCCGTACAGGGTATCAATTAACCACTGCATTAAACTAAAACAACAAAGTTCACTCATACTCTATACAAAACATTCGTAAGTTCTAAGTATTATTTGCACTTACAAGTCTAGAATATAAATTAGCTCCACCTCTAGAGTAGTACGTACTTACTTATTACTTGTTACTTCACGGTACACTACTGGCAACATTTAAACACTCCGAACTAAGTTTTAATCACGCTTCAACAAGTTGACGTATATTAATGAACTACTTACTAAATTACTTACCTTGATGACGTAACGCTATACTTGGTTAGCGTGAATATCGACGATCGACGTGGCTCAAGTCTTGGAAATTTTAATGGTTTTTGTTGAAAAAAATATCTTGTCCGAACTCCGTATACCTTGATGATATACTATCATCACCTTATGATTTCAAAAGTCATCATATCACCTCCACACGCTTGCACGCATACACGCTTACACATGAAAGTGGAAGGCCTTTATTTTATTGTTTCCCTTATCAAACTGAAATAGTTTAGAAAATTATCCAATACCAAATATATATAAGAGTTGTTGAAGTATGTATGCTTGGTATATATGTATGTATAGTTAGCTTAGCTTAGGTTAGCTCAGATAGGACGTGAATTTGGCCACGGAGGCTGTTACTCTCGTGGTCGGGCGCATCAGAAGGTTGGACCTCGAGGTGGCCCTCGATAAGACTGAGGCTCTATTGTTTCATAGGCCTCGGCGAGGGCCGCCTCCGGGGGCCCATATCTACGTCGAGGGAGTCCGTGTCGGGGTGGGGACCCAGATGAAGTATCTGGGCCTCACCCTGGACGGACGCTGGCGGTTCGAGCCCCATTTCAAGGGGCTCGGATCGCGTATAGTCAAGGCGGCAGCGGCGCTCGGACGACTCCTCCCCAACACGGGGAGACCGGGTGCCATCTGCCGCCGCCTCTATATGGGGGTCGTCGGATCCATGGCCGCCTACGGGGCGCCGTTGTGGGTCGACGCCCTCAACGCCACCAATATCCGAGCGCTGCGAGCCGCGCAGCATACAGTGGCTTTGAGGGCGATACGAGGATACCGAACGGTGTCCTCGGCGGCGGCCATGGTACTGGCCGGCTCCCTTCCCTGGGAGCTAGAGGTGCTTGCCGCCGTATATCAATACACGGTGGCTAAGAAACGGTTGGGGGAGCCACTAGCTCCCAGAGAAATAGAGGAAAAGAGAAGAAAGAAGAGGGAGGAGATGGTGGAAAGGTGGAGGCGGGACCTGGCGGACGCGCGTTACGGTCGATACACAATCGACGCCGTCCACCCGGTCCTGTCGGAATGGTACCAAAGGGGATGGGGCTCCCTGACTTTCCGTTTGGTGCAGGTGCTGACCGGGCACAGGTGCTTCGGTTGGTACCTGCACCGGATAGCACGCAGGGAGCCGACCGCCGTGTGCCATCAGTGCGGCGTTGAACCGGACACCGCGCAGCACACTCTTTCCGAGTGTGCTGCGTGGGAGGAGCGGCGCTGCACTCTGGCTGCGGCGGTAGGTGGTGATCTCTCGCTGCCGAGCGTCGTAAAAGCTATGCTCGGCAGCGAGGATGTATGGAATATTATGGCCTCCTTCTGCGAAGAGGTCGTCTCACAGAAGGAGGCAGCGGAGAGGGTCCGTGAGCAAGACCCTCACAGTGGCCGTCTCCGCCAACAAAGGGCAGGCAGGAGGAGGCGGCAGTTTGACCGCCACCTCCCACCTTAACCGGACCAGGGAAGATGGGCCGGGGGGCCATCTTCCCATTGCACGGGTCCGGCGGACGGAGGAAGCACCTGTCATATAATTATATTATCTCTTGTAAAAAATCGTTTAAAATATGAGCAACTATTGTTTGTTATTCTGCTTAACTATTTAGTATCATATGGTTACTACGTTACGTTAGCTTGCATTAATTACATGTGTTACATATTTTTCATTGTGATTATTTCTTTTATGGCGCCTTCATTCATATCTTTTATGGTCATTTTTAAATTATAATCTGCAAGGTCCCATACCGGAGCGTCTACAGCCCGATGGATGGTTCTACTAATTGCGTTGTCATTCACGTCGTTCATTCAAGTATTACTTTAGCAGATTTTTTGTAATTTCTGACCGCTCCTTCCCCAGTAAACTAGTCAATGTACCTGCCTGCTCATATTTATGTAAATATATGAGTATTTTTAAAACTATTCTGGTTTCTTTATTGATTCGTGTGCCGCAATTAATAAGTCAAGAAATAAGAGCTTTATAGCCTATTGAGACATTAACTTAAAGTAATTCGCTACTAGAGTGATCGTAGACCAGTGGATGAGACCGTGGGCTTCATATATCAAACTTACATATTCAGATACTTCTCTCCATTATGTCAACAAAAATAAGCAAGTTAGACACCTCCCGCCTCTTTAAGTGTCCACGTAGTATTCGAGTGAACCCTTGTTATTTAAAAATTACAAATATTTGTACTTAAAATCTATTATTATATATCCTACTAGTTTATGTCCGCTACTTCGTTGTCGTAAAAACAGTATAGTTACTTTAAATTGTAATTTTGTCAGTAGTTTTTAATTTATCTTATCCTTTTACAGATCATGCTTCTTCTGATATATAATATCATTACGTCTTATATAAAAACGTAATAATATTAATGTAATATATACTTAAGAAAGTTTTTTATCTGACTGTAAAATTTTCTTAAAATGAGATCTGCCGTTTCTGAAATTAACTAGAATAAACAATAGACACTTTCATTTGATTTATATGTATAGAAACAGACGAAAAGGCAGACCTAGAGAAGTAATATAGAAAATTATTTAATTAAAAAATATTGAGAGGAGAAGAAAACTTAATACCAAGGAAAATATGTTTTTGTTATACTCTACATATATGTTCTAGCATTTGATCACAATCCCACTGACTCTCAAGTGTAGTTACTAGTGAGTACTAGGTACTTGAGGCAAATTTTCAACTTAATGATGATATAGTTAGCCAGGCGGGCTTAGAAAAAGGCTTATCATGCTATGGTTTTGTTACGAAATTTTCATCCCCGCAAGTTCTGACTCATTTACAAGCATTGAACGTACGGTGATCAAAGTGGTGTCCGAATGCGCTAACCACTAAGCTATAATCGCTTTCAAAATCTGTGAGAAATTTAAAATACATTTAGTCGAAAATTTAAATTAAACTTATAGATCTCAATAACAGTGTCAACTAGCGGATTCAATTATAAGAAACACAATTCTAAAAATGTCCTAAATTGGTAGCTTTTATGACTAAATAAAGTGACTAGATATCTAGATAGTCTGGAAATTGTTTCAAAAGTTTTGAGTTGTTATTATTATTATTTATTTTTTTTATTGAAGCACGACAAAGTGACTGCACTATACCTGATGATAAGCATAGTACAGTCCAAAAACAGTGGCGACCACCGAGAGACAGATCATCCATCGTCGGTCGCCGCTGTCATGCCGGCCATAATGACGAAAGTCACCTGGTACTGGATATGCACAGGCTGATCCCGAAACACGACGCGCAAAAGCGAGTCACTATGACGGGCTTTTTCGCCATGTACATGGTGGTTGCGACCCAGTCGGGCTGTAAAACCTTACCACCCCGCAAATGTTAGAACATTAATATAAATAAATATAGGTATATAGTTTGACAAATGACAGACAGATAGACCTTACTATAGTATATTATAGTAGAGGGGAAAATGAAATAATGAAAAAAATATATGTAAATCCAAGTTAAAATTAATAGCCTTTATGTATGATAAATCGTGAAATCCGTTCCAATAACGATTTGTACCAGTACTATAGCTGTTAATGTTTCTGCCATCTGGCGCACCCTTCATGAGACTCGTTACTATAATCCGGTGCTACTAATAGCACTAAAATCTGTAACATTCTTTCATTTAATTATTACAATAAAATTTTTGAGGGACTCGTTTTTTATATCAATATATAATACTACGTCAAGAAAAAACACTGGACATTCTTTAAGCATATTTTGCCCACTGAGGAATGTAAAACTTGGTATATTTAAATTTTACATTAATATTTAGTGCATAATAACAACCTTTATATATAATACCTGCTGATACCTGTCTCAAGCCGTGATTTGACTACTCTGGCACTTTTGGGATTGTTGTCAAACAGCAAAGTACGTTGCCCCCCTTAGTAATCCGGTGGAGCTGTGAAGGTCCTTTAGGCCGTAGCGTAGTCAGTTCGAGATTTTTAAAAATAATACGCTTTGTTTATAATCTTTGCAACATATTTTATACAAAGAGGAAAAAAATGAAAGCAAAAGTATACTCTACTCAATAATAAACAGTGTTATATATTTATTACCACCCCCCTGTGCAAGCGAACCACACACTATTTGCCGCACTTCTCTGTGAGAAGAAACCACATCCCTGAACGCGTATTGCTCATATAGATCGTAATTTCTTAAAACTTTATATCTTGTGAAGATATTTTGATAATCGTTTTCCATATAAGTCATAAAGGCAGAGGCAGAGGCATTAAGAAACAAAAAAAAATGCTCAAAATTTATCTAGTATTTTTATGTGATGAGCACACAAGAACAGATCTCTACCATTTTATTTATTACCATGATATTACGCTTTTCAATAAATTGAAGATTATTAGATAATAAGGTACACTTTCACATACAAAATAAATATTATATGCAATGACTATGGATGCGCATGCTCTTTCAATATTCATTATTCAATATTCAATATTCATATTAAAGATTATCTTCACACTTAATTTTAACCCAAGCAAGCAACGCTGGTTTGAAAGGTTTGCTTACTTAGTCCTAGTTACTTGATTTCTATCATACCTCCACCCTATTTGACTTCGATTAAACAACACAGTAAAATATATATCTGCTATACGAGCCGTTATTCAGTGTAATGAAGTGGCTTCAGACATTTCGCAGAACCAGTAAAAAATTATTTACATTTTACATTATTCATTTGAAAAGGTCAACTGGTCTAGACTAAAATAATGTAATACAGTTTATATAAAAAAAACAAGCTACAAACCGCTTCAATTATTACATGACTAGGGATTTTGAAGTGTAAAATTTATCCACTTCAGTCGTGAAACATGATCGCGTATCTGCTATTTTTAACCGACGAAAAAAACAGAGGAGGTTCTCAATTCGTCGCGTATATTTTTTTTTCTTTTAATGATCACGCATTGTACTCATGGGAAGCTGCAGCGGATCACTAGTTACTCATAAACTTTTTCATGCGACACTGTTATTTTTCACGTAAAATGAATAATAATTTGTCATACGATATTATTAATCACTGTTATGTCTACATGACGAAATGAATCCAAATAGATAAACTATAAATCGCATATTCAAAAGTTTATTTCTACGGAAACTGAAGCCAACCACTTATTACCCTCACTGCGTGTTGAATTACCTCAGCGTTAAAATGTTGCTTTCTCTTTATAATCAATCACCCTTCACCGGTTGTTAAACAAAACAATCCAATGAAAAAAAAAAATAGAGTGTTTTTAACAAGTAACAATACAATTTAGGCCTGCAGCGAAGTTTAAAAACAACACAACATTTTAAATTTATTCTTTCCCGGAACAAAAGGTTTTGATTTTTTTTCGGAACATAAACAATTTGTACCGTATTTATAATTCGCATTATTGTAACGCGCTAATAAATTTGAGCCCATCAGGCTATACGGAATCGATATCCCTTGGGTCGAAGAGGTCAAATATCTCGGTGTTACATTAGATAGACATTTAAAGTTCAATTCATATATAGACAGAGTGCGAAACAAAGCCGCTATGGTCTTGGGTCGCTTCCATCCGTTGCTTTGTCGTAAGAGTAAGATGTCCCTCAGACACAAGCTCACTTTGTATAAGACGTGTATCCGTCCCGTGATGACATATAGCTGCCCCGTTTTTGCGCATATGTCCAAAGATAACTTTAATAAGCTGCAGGTTCTCCAAAACCCTGTTTTACGTAAAGTGACCGGTGCCCCGTGGTACATCCGGAGAGTCGATCTCCATAGAGACCTAGAGATCCCTTCTATCTGGGCATACGTAAAATCACTTACGATTAGCTATTTTGAAAAAGCCACGAATCATCCCAGTCCGTTAGTGGTATCCGCCGCAAACTATGAACCCGTACCTAACGCTGCGCGTTATAAAAGACGTCCGCGATGCATTTTTACCGACCCTCCTGATCCAATCACGTCAGCGAACGAACAGTACCAGCCTGTCCCTCGAAACAGAGCGTGTTCACGCCCACGCCCGCGTAACCACAGATCACGCCGCCGTGGTCTGAGGGTTAATTTCGCTCCCGCACACCCGATTAGGCCTCCCACGGCAGCGGCTCAAGCCTAGGTTCGATCCCTCGGTAGGGAGCCCTTGAGTGCGTTTCTTGCGCGATACGGTGACACACAAATATACATCACTGCTACAACACTAAACGATCACCCCCACACACGTGCACGCCTTCACGCTTACACATGAAAGTGGAAGGGTTTACTTTTTTTCCCTTATCGAACTGAAAAACTCTCAATTTTCCGATAATAAATATATGGAAGAGTTGTTGAGGCCTGTATGCTTGGTACACATATACGGTTAAACAACTCATACATATATGAATAGTTAGCTAGGCTAGCTAAGATAGGTCGCGATTTTGCATGCAACAGGCAACAGCCAAGCCGAGGTGTGCCGTGCACCCTTGAGCTGGTTCCCATAATAAAATCAGCTGAGAACCTTAAGCGCTCGCCTTAGTAGTCCGGTGAAGCTGTTAAGACCTTGATGGGTCAATAGCGTAGTCATTTCGAGAAAAAAAAAAACCTGATGTTAAGTACAGTACAGTCCACAGATAACGGTAACTGTCGCTGTTAAATAACAACGGCAGTCATCGCCATCATGCTGAGAAAAAAAACAAAAAACAAAGAAATACGTATACTTAAATATAAGGTAAATTAATGATTGACATATTTATAATCTATATATAATAATTTATTTATTATTAATACCTTTAAACGAGCAATTCTTCTATACTTTTATATTTGTATATAATCAGGATCTCGGAAACAGCGTCATCTATTTCCGTGACACTTAGTATGTAGCTAGTTTCGGAGACGATAAATCGATCTAGCTAGATTTTATTCATAGAAAAGATTTTATTAATGAGTTTTCGGGCAATGAAAAAAATATAACTAGAATATAACGGTAAATTTTGCTGGCGTTGTCAAAACAACAATAGCTCAAATGGAAATCGGTTGCTTCGAAAATCTATATAACCCCAGTCCAAATCCCAGAAACAACAGCATAATCATATATATATATATTATATTGTAGAAAGATGTTAATTTTATAAGGTAAACCTAACAGTTTATTTTTATTTAAAAATGTTTTTAAAGAACCGAGCTAGACTCGGTCGCCCAGGTTCTTAAAGTTTAAAAGAGAAGAAAATAATAAAACCTTACTCTGAATAAGTATGCAGAAAAAAGTGCACATTTTAGCTTACCATATAGAAATATTTACATAGTCAATTAGGAGGCCGAATGAATAAAGCTAACCGCTGTGTACCATACAAATATATATTTCAATTTCATAACACAGTACTCTCATACTGATTTCAAAATATTGATTATCGCCCTTATGTGCGTCGTTGTCCATAAATGATGGCGAAACATTTATAAAATACAACCTTAATATATCATCGTTATCCCTGAATATTGACCAATTTACGAACAAACGTGCCCCGGATTAAATCAACCGGTTCACGAAACGAATTTGGATAATACATTCCCAACTAAAAGTTTCAGAGAAATATTTATTTTTTTATTAACTTTGTCATTAGGTTGCTTATGGAGTTATAAATGAGATTAGCTCATTTTGTTAATTATACTCTATACATACATATAATAAGATTCTTTTCTCTGTTGTTATCTGTAGCTTTTAGATTGTTATGAAAAAAATGTTGCAATTGTCTTGGAATAAGTATCTAATAACATACATCATTTTAGAGATGTCTGTTTGTCTATTTATTCGGATTCGCATCACTGCTAAATTACTGGGTTCACAATAAAACTTCTTACCAAGAAAATCATAAAGCATATCCTCGAGTATAATTTGGCATTTGTGTCAAGATAGGTTCACTCGTCAAAAGTTGTTGGAATTTTAACGACGACGTGATTTTAGAATGAGGCAAAAGTAGACTAAGTCGCGTGCACAGATAGTATAATTTATAGGTTCTAGCGTTGACCACAATATCGCCTAATGTAAAACGATAATTTTGATGGTAATTTTTATTTCGCAGTGGGAGAAACTAGTTGCTTAATGTCCGGAGGGCTCATATAGCAACAAAAGCTCAATGTTACGAAGAACATCGACGTGCTGCACTGGATATTAGACATGATGAGTTGAAAGTCCGCCCCAGTAGCAGTAATCAATTATTCCTACGATAATGGCGTTCTCACCCGTAAACAGTATGCACGCACCCTCCGAAAGAAAACGGGGTATATTAGCGATATCAAAAAATGAAGGTCGGAGTAGAAGTATACGCTGTGTCTGAAAACGACTAGGAGCTTACATACATAATTTAAACAGACTATGACACTATAGGGCTTGACAGCGTTTATATATTTCTGAGTAATATAATACTAAAGTCTATTTTTAACTCGACAATAGTAGTCCGGTGAAGCTGTTAAGATCTTGCTAGGTCAATAGCGTAATCAGATCGAGAAAACAAAACTCGACAATATTTTCTAAAGGTAGCTTTTCATTTGAATATTTTAAAATACTTTGGAATCAATGTAAGATTAAATTTTAATACGTTTTTCATCAAACACTCGGCTAAAGAGGAACAGAAGGAATGCTATAAACAGAAATGAAATATAGCTTTAATTTTCAGTGTAAGTTCTTACTTTAAGTTCAGTATTTCTTTTTTTTCCTTTCTCTTCTGTCCTGTTTCTCTGTTCTGTTACTCTGTTATATTCCTAATATTTTAAAGTATGATTTTAGAGTATCAATTAATTTTAGTGTTTTATTTCTTTTTCTGTTTCAATTTCTTTGTTTTTGTATTATTATGTTAAATTTTTAAATATGTAAAATAGTTTATTTAATATTTACTTTTATGAATATTATTTAAGTGTTGGAGCATACTGTGGTTGTCTCTAAATATGACTATATTTATAATGAATCATAATAGTCCTACTTTTTATATATTTACTAGTGTATTGTCATGTTGATGTCCCTAAAATAAATAAACCGAGTGTGATAGATGATTGTGAGCTAACTTTCCTAAATTAATTAGGAAAGACAAATACAGTACTAGAAAAAGGCAAGGTGTGTTATCTATTAACTGGCGTATATTCAAATTATTACTAATTATTTTACAGTGATTAAGGTTTTGAATATTTCAAATATATTTACATATCGCTAAAAAATCTTTTAATTATGTAGCGTATTCAAAATGACACGCGCTGCATTTTCAATAAAAATTTTGGTTTCTTTTTTAAAACATAATTACAAGTCTAAAATTGATTCCATTAATAATTAACGTTGAATCTTCGTAAAATTTTTAAGTCAAATCATTGAAGCGTTTGACATTCCATTAATTAAGTAATCGGCTTATCGGCCCGACATCTGCAAACGAATATTACTTTCTACTTAATGATAAGACCAGTGCGGTGTTATTTTATTAAGCTTCGAGAAGAAAATGTCATCTGTTTTCTCGTTAATGGAGTTTATAGTAAAACTATTAGGAGAAATATAGTGCTAACTTTAAGATTGGGAAAATGAAAGAATAAGTTAATACCGTATTGCACTTTTGGGATTATACATTGGCGAGCGTAATGCCATAAGGCATTTTCTTCCAGCTAATCAGAGTTATTGTAATCAAGCAAAAGTTTTTTAGGTAGTCTAAATATAGACGAAGCAAAAGAAAAGGAATAAAAGAAAATACTCATATACATACATATATCGACATAAATACATACAAACGAATATATAACAATGAAAAAATAACAATAAAAATGCATACGCACAGAAAATGTTAATTGCTAATATAGATCGAGACACAAAATCTAAGCAAATCTCTACTGTTGCATTAATGACAGTCGAATTTCATGTCTATATGCCTCTTTATTTAAAATCATCTAATAAATTCTCATACCTTTAACAATACTATGCCTGAGTGTTTGATTGTTTTTTGGTTTCACGAAACCAATTTATTCAAACTGGTCGTATGCTCGGTAGTATTAACCATAAAAATAACTTTATTCAATTTGGGCCCTGAGAAGGCGCTTATGAATGTCAAAGCTACCATCGGGTCGGAAAAAAACTCAGTCATCGAGAAGAATCGGCAATTTTTTTTTTGAACTAATTACGCTATTGTCCTCTTACGGTCTTATCAGCTTCACCGGACTACAGAAGAACCGGCAAGAAACTCGATGCGGTTTATCTTCTCATTTCAAATTTTCACAAATGCAGATAAGATATATTCGTTTAACTTACATCTGCATAATATCAGGAATCATTCTATTATTAACACCTCTAGTGGATGAATTATCTATATAATAAAAAAAAAAACAATTGACGAAGGTACGTAAGTTCATCACTTCACAAAGGTTGGCTATTTGGCCTATATAGCCTATAACCTATTTGGCTAAGGTTTATATGTAAAGAAATATTAGTAAAAATCGGACGAAAACGTGAAAAAATTCGTTATTTCCGTGGCTGGCCCCTAGTATTTTATATAAGAAACTTCTATATACAATTGCATAATTCTAGAGACAAAGGTTTTCTTTAGCTCTAGAAAGGCTAAAGGTTTAGTAATTTCTTTAATTTATTTTAATACTCATAAAATAATTCGAAACTAGGTCCCAATAATCACTATATGATTCTTCCTTACTTTACGATTACAGAACGGAAATCATTTTATGCTCCGACAACCTCCTCTCGTATTTCATGATGTCAATAATTATTATGTTACGCTCCGTTAGATATCGCTACATCCTACCTTAATTCAAACAGAAACGGTAAACGTTTCCAAGAATCAATACAAAGTTTCTATATATATATATTATATATATATATATTTTGGAATAATGATTAGGAAACGAAATTGCGTATTACTTTCACCGCCGTTAGTAGTTATTACTGATTGGTGTATTGTTGCTTTCAAACTTATTAAGCCTTTTTTATGTGGCCTCGATCTCTCCTGATGGTAAGTGACGATTACGATAGACAGACGCTGAGCTGTTAAATGTCTATTCACTTTTATTTGAGGACTTTTGCGTTATATGACGAGGGAAAAAAATAAATAAAAGAGTATAATGAAAAGATAAACCCGATTGAGTTTCTTGTCGGTTCTTCTCGATGACTGGGTTATTTTCCGAACCTATGGTAGTTATGACGTTAATAAACGCCTTCTCAAGGCTAACATTGAATAAAGTATTCCTTAATAGTAATTGTAATAAATGAGAAAGCAAATATACGTCGTACAAACTACATAAGTGTGGAAGCCCGTAAAATATCTAATCGATCCATCCAAACTTTATTTAGGAGGCTTGCTTGACCATGAAGTTAAAAATTGTAACACATTAAACCTAGAGACTCGATTAATATGAGTAAATTTTTCTACAGGAACATAACATTTTACGTTCAAATAAGGTTCAGATTCACGGTAGGAATTGAAACCTTGAACAAAAAATGAAGTCCAATCACTCCACCATAACTTGTAGAAAAATTAGTACCATGAATATAATATAAAATGATCTAAACAATCAAAAGTTATACCCTTGTATATTGTATATCATTTGGTAGTTAACCATTAAAAGACGAACTATTTCACTACGTACCATACTATCTGATGAAACGCTATTTATTATAAATGCTACTCATTCGCTCATACTACTTTTGCCATTTTGATCATATTAAACTATTACTTCTCCCCTGATATGCCTTTACAACTCGGGACATTGAAAGGAATCGGCACTTCCGTTTGTAGGATCTCTCCTATCAACATGTAAATCTGGCTATTATAAGCTGATACACGTCTATCTATCCACTAATTTGAGAAATATTACAGCTAAAAATCGCTTCATATTTCCATGTTATTGAAGCAGTAACGTAATAAAAAGGCACATTTACTCTTTCTTAAGTAACATCATCTTTGGTAAAGGGACTGACGTCAGAATCTCCATTATATTCAAATACAAATGAAACACACGAAATTGGAAAAGTATCAATTTATTGTTTCCACACTGCGAATAGAATAGCAAAGAACAAATTTTATCGTGTATATTTACAAATTTCGTTAAGCAAAATTTCTCTGGGACCCCTCAGTCGACGAACCGATAAATACCTTGTGTTTTCAAAATAATCTTTGGTATGTAAATGAATGTTGTGTTATGAATAAATTTAACCGTACAATTAATATTCCAAGCTTAAAATCTACCTTGTAAGACAATCTTGTAAAATGAATATAGAAATTATTAAATAGACTCAAGCTATTAATTATGTAATACAGACAGTATATTTGTGAGTGATAACAGATTTATTTTTACTTGTGCATATTTATGGTTTCTTCTAGATTATATTTTTATTTGTGTTTAAAGGTAGATAAATTGAACTTACAATATAATTGGAATTCAGTTATATAATGAAGTATTGGTTCCTATTAGGATAAAATGAGACCACTTCACATAAGCATATCAGTGACAGAGTGCTCGAGAAATTTAATTAAATATTTATTATCAAAAATTACAATAATTTTATATCAGTATTACTAATATATTTACATTGATTCTTTAGTCTAGTCAAAATCCTTCTCATCAATACTGGATTGGTGATTAATATTTGTTTAAAAATATAATTTAAGGAGGAATAAACTTTGACATTAAGGATTTGTCTTTTATGACTGCAACACTAATATTTGTAGTATATATATCTTTATTTCATGTAACTTGTTCTTTAGAAGCTCTTATTCGGAACATACCAGTATTGTCTAAATTAAAATAATGTTTTACCTTGGTTTTTACATTCCAATTTACTTTTTTAATCATAAAGAAATTAAATCTTAATCTTAATAAATTTTAATCTTAAAAAATACAGATCTCTGTGTGTTTCCTTAATTATCTTGTCTATCATCTACAGTACTATTCAATTCATGTTTTTATTTCCAAGTTACAATTGACAACTTATTATAAATTTAATACTAGAATAAAGTAATTACTTAATCTAACTTAAGCGTCATTATTTACACTACAATCCAAAATAAAGATAAAACTTGGATGTATTTACAAGCTAAACGCTCTTTGGGTCCAAATATCTAAGGCTAACTTACACACTATTGAGTATGATTATTCTCCAATGAAAATTTCACAATCAATAATACATTCTCAAATATATAATTATTTAATAACTCCGTAAACTATATCAATCTTACTCTAATAAATTAATTACTAAACTGTAAAATAAATATTAAAATTATTTACGAACAACTATTATAGTATAACATATTATATTGTAGTGTAAACAATATTTATGACAAAAGTTTTAATTACGCAATTAATTTGTAAGAAAGTTATAAAGTGATAAGGATAAAGAATTGCATTTGTTAATTAATTATTAATTTTAAATTTAAAATATATTTTAATTTATTATATACTAAAGTCTCTTCTTTGGAATAAATATTTCACGATAATTAGCAGCAAAAACATTTGAAACCTTAGAAAAATTGCTGCTGTGAAACTTGGAAACAGAATTAAATAATTACAATACAATATAATATTCAAATTTATGTTGCAGAAAAGTAACATTGATGAAGATGTCGACGATTAGATAGAATATAAACTATCGAACACAAATTAAAATAGCATTAGTTTTTTTTTTTTTATAGTAATTGCTTGTAGCTTAGGTGTCCTTTAGAAAAATATAGATAAAGTATTGCTTCAGTATTGCTTATTTAGTTTTTTTTACTCTGTTCAATTGTAATTTGACAGAACGAAATAACATTACATTTTATTGCAAATGTTATACGTTACAAAAATCCAATGTATAACAAAGAGGGTTTTGCGAAAGATTAAAGCAGCTTAAGAAGTATAAAACACACAGTGTATAGTTGTATTGAAGAATATTAGAATGATATTTTACAATTACAAATTAATATCCTTTCTATAATTCATTTTAATCATGCTTACAATACTTTAAATGAAACAAATATAATAATCCAATAAAAAATACATCCTGATAACCGTTCGCTTGATGACGCCTTATAATATTTCACTTCGTCCTGAGTGGGTGGTGAATACGTCGCTTCGTCGACCAAGCGATTAGCACACGGTAACATATCAGAAGGTATATCGAGCAATCTACGTCTGTACTCTGTTTTGGTTCCATCAGAATCGTTCTCTTGATCTTGCATAGCGTCTTCGTATTGCTTATCATCAGAAACTTCATCTTCTTCTTCGTAATCATTATCGGTACTCTTTTTGTTATTGACTTGAACGATTTTATAAGAATTTTCATTCTTTTCAATTTTAACGATGCCGGCATTTATTTTTAGCTTGGTATCCATTATACAGTTCAGACGGCTTAGGGAGCTTTTTAACCGTTTACTTTTGGTTTCGTTGCGGAGTTTATGTATCCATGAGAGGCGGCAGTCGCAAGTTAATTTGTTACCTGTGAACAAAATAAAATAAATGAATGTTTGCTAGTTTGTTTCTAGCTTCTCCGTATTATAAAACTGGTGAAACGTACGCGCACGCTGCCATCGGTTTCTAAATGAATACTATTAATAATTTTACGTAGGTGACGAGTCAGTCATTAAAGCAAACAGAATTTTATCATCTAGTATAACAACTGTAGTCTACATATATCACGTAGTGTATACGAACTATGTCGAGGAAAACAGTTCTTAACGGTATTTGTTACGGTTAATTAATAAGGCTTAAATAAAAATTTATTCATATTATTATCAGTTCATCATTTTTTAAATACCATCAAGGTATTTATAGAAGCCATAACGAATTATTTTCTATGAGAGACTTTGATCAACAAGTGTTATTGGAAAGTAAGTATATAAAAAAATCTTTAGAAATACAAATCTTACCATAAAATTCATGAATAATCAAGTACTGAAGTTACACAAACCGCAGAACCAAATTAACATGTTAAAGCATATATTAAATCATAACCAACAAAGCAACCGAACCGCTGGCCAGTTTTGTGGAAAATATAACATCTCCCCACCGCAAAATATAGGCACCATTAAAATGTCCCAGCGCGAGTGGATAGTATATTTCCCGTACTGATTCATTGTTGCTGTGGATACTGATATAAACTAGTTTGGGTAATGCTAAATTATTTTCAGCTTCATTAATTAGTCTTAGTCTTTGTATTCGTGTTTTGTTTATTAATAACTTCCTAACATTTATCCTTATGTAACTGCAACTAACTTATACCGTATGATACTGATAATGTAAATATTACCAAATAGATTCCGATTCATGTAAAACTACCTTTTGTCAGCCGCTTAGCTCGTCTTAGGGTAGATTTGACTTAACCCTCGAGAAGAACATATTTTATGGTTGAGAATACCCTGTGTCCTTTTGAAGTGAAACTTCCAATGTGACTTCTCTAACAAGGTTACCTTAAACGTGTAACGCTAAGGGGGTATAGAAAGAGAAAGAGCGAGAGTGAATGCGTGGCACTCGAGTTGTCCGCTGAAGCTGTTAAGACCTTGGTAGGTCAATAGCGTAGTCAGTTCGAAAAAAATAAAAGCGTGGCACTTGAATGCACGTGCGTAGTATACCTTTTTTTACCTGGAAAACCCCTTTGGATATCCCCCCCCTCCCGGGGGAGAGGACGGGTTATGTCCGACTCGCACGGACCAAAACCCCACGGTGTGCCGACAGACCATGTTATTGGGGCGGCAAGGGATCGATCTAGGCTATTCCCCTTGTAGAGCCACCCCAACGGTCCGCCCGGCGGAAGGTGGCCGCCGGGCTCCTACCTATAGTGAGAGACAGACTGGGTACACACCAGCTGCCTCCCCTCGTCTGCCAGACCTATACAATGAAGGGATGAGCCCCCCGACTGCATCCCCTCAGGTTCGGCTACGGTGGCCGGAAGAGTTGAGCAAAGTGCCGCCTCCTCCCGCCTGTTCTCCGTTGACGGAGAGGGCCACTTAGAGGGTCTGCCTAGCGGGCCCTCTCCGCCGCCTCCTTCAGCGACCTCCGTGCAAAAGGAGGCCACTGCTCGCCACATCTGTTCACTGCCGAGCATGGCAGAAACCACACCCGGCAGCGTCAAATCACCTCCCACCGCCGCCGCCAGAGTGCGGCGCTATTCCTCCCATGCAACACACTCGGAGAGAGTGTGCTGCGCGGTGTCTACCTCGGCGCCGTACTCGTGACAGGCGGCGGTCGGCTCCCTGCGAGCGATCCGGTGTAGGTACCACCCAAAACAGCCGTGTCCGGTCAGTAACTACACCAGTCGGAACGTCGGGGAGCCCCACTTCCTCCCGATCTAGTCCTTCAGGACCGGGCGGACGGCGTTAACGGTATACGTCCCAAAGCGCGCGTCCGCCAGGTCCTGGATCCACCTCTCAATGGCGTCCTCCTTCATACTCCGTCTCCTCTCCTCAATTTCCCAGGGAGCTGGAGGCTCCCCACTAAGTTTCCTCGCCGCCGTGAATTCGTACACGGTGGCGAGAACTCCAACTTCCAGCTCCCAGGGAAAGGCCAGCTGAGCGTGAAGACCGCTGCCGAGGAGCTGCCGAGGACACCGTCCGGTACATCCGGATTGCCCTCAGTGCCACCGTACGCTGCGCACTGCGCAGCGCGCGCATGTTAACGGTACCGAGGGTATCTGCCTAGACCGATGCCCCGTAGATGGCCATCGCCCGCATGACTCCCATGTAGAGTCGCCCCTCGCAATATTGGGGAACAACCGGCCGAGTGTCGACGCCACCCAGCGATTCGTGGTCCGAGCCCCATTTTAAGGGGTCCGTCGAGGGTGAGGCCCAGATACATCATGTGGGCCCCCACCCTGATCCGGGCGCCCTCCATCATTATGTGGGCCCCAGATGGTGGCCCCCGCCGAGGCCCATGAAAGAGTATGGCCTCGGTTTTCTCGAAGACCACCCTGAGGCCCAACCTCCTTATGCGCCTGGCCACGAGGATTGTGGCCATCGTAGCCAGGTGCTCCACCTCCTTCCAATCCCCCCCGGGCTACGACTAGGGTGTCATCCGCGTAACAGATTAGGCGCACTCCATATGACAACACCCTTTCCCCCTGGGAGGTCGCCTCCGCGGACAGCGACTTGAGGAGGCACAGGGCGTCCACATTTGAACGCCCTGTCCGGAATCCGAATTGTGCGTCCGATAAATTCGGCCCCACTCCCTCCAGGTACTGGACGACTCGGGAAAAGACGACCCTTTCCAGCACCTTCCCGACGTCGTCTAGTAGGACGAGGGGCCGATACCCGGACGCGCAGTCCGGAGGGCGGCCTTCCTTTGCCATCAGGCACAGCTACGCAAGCTTCCAGGGCTTCGGGAACCATCCAACCGCCAAACACCGATCGAACAGCTCCCAAAGCCACCCCCAAGATGGCCCAGTGCAAGGCCGAGCACCCGACCTGGAACCCCATCTGGGCCGGGCGCTCTCCGCCGGTTGAGGAGGCATTCGACAGCCCTCCTTATCTCCTCCTCCAATTACGGAGGAGTCCGTCAGACACCTCCTAAACTTCCGCCCGAGGCGGCAGCATGGGAGGAGCCGTTAGCGGGGGAGGGTTGGGGAATAATTCTCCCACGACCCTCACCACCACCTCCGGCTGGAGGGTCTCCGTCACCGGGGGCGCCCAAGATCGTAACTTGTTGCGTACCATCTGATACGGACGCCCCCTAGTATCCCTTTCCAGCGTTTGCAGCAGCTCCTCCCATGCCACTTCCTTCACCCGGCTGATGGCAGCCTGCAAGGTCTTCCTGCACTCCCTGTAGCTGCCACACAGCCGGGCCTCCGCCTAGTGGTCCCTGTGCCGCCGTCGGCGGCTACGCCCAAACAGCCGCCGAGCCGTGGTGCAGGCCGCCCGGAGATCGGCGATCTGGCGTTAGTCTGGGCGGTGTACGCCCCGCGGCATCGACACGTCACAAACTTCCGTGAGGGCACCAGGGAGGCGGGTTGCGTTCGCGTTGACATCATCCTACGGGGGCGGCATGGCCCACGCCTGGGCAATGGCCGCCTCTTCCGCTAGTTCGCAGTTGAGGCGGTTCACCGCCCAACTGGGTAACATCGCGCTCCTCCGGGGGCAGGTGCTGATCCCGATTTGGGAGGTGGAGACCTCGAACCTGATATATCGGTGGTCCGATAGGGTCTCCGCCTCCTCAAGCACCTTCCACTCCCAAACACGACGTGTGACAGAAGGGGTGGCAAACAAGACGTCTACCACAGACCCCGTTCTGCCGCACGCACGTGTGGACGTCCCCCTGGTTGAGGAGGGACAGCCCCATTTCGGCTGCCCACTCCTCAACGGCCATGCCACTCAAGTTCATGGCTGCTGCTCCCCAGGTCCTCGATTTAGCATTTAAATCGCCCATTAGGACCACGGGGAGCGGCGACAGCCGTCTGACAGCTCCCTGCAGGGTGCGCGTAGTGTACCTGTTATAGGCCAGCGTAAGCGTTAGCAACGTGTAGCGTCCAGTATTCCTTGATGCAATTTTGCAAGAAATTCGGAAAGCGCTACCCAGAGCATCCCAGATAGTCGTGGGAGGCGTGTCCATCAGTGTTGGGTCGAAGTTAAAATACCTCAGCCTTCTACTCGACAGCCGGTGGACCTTCGAAGAACACTTCCGGCAGCTGGCCTCCCGTCTAATGGGCACAGCGGGCGCGCTTGCTCGCTTACTGCTCAACCTAGGGGGGCCAAATTCCACCTGCTGGAAGTTGTACCTTGGAACCGTGCGGTCCATGGCCCTATACGGGGCCTTGCGTGGGCATATGCCCTGACGGATTAATGTATCATCCAATTGCGGAAGCCGCAAAGGATGTTGGCCGTTCGGGTCATTCGCGGGTACCGTACGGTATCCTTCGAAGACGCCTCCCTGATTGCCGGATCCCCACCATGGAGGCGAGAGCCTACGCGTTACTTTATCAACGACGTGTAGAGGCGCTGGAGCTGGGACGCAGACTCGTGCCTCGAGAAATCGAGGCGTTGAGATCCCAGTTCTTTCAGGTCATGGTGGGCCAACAGTGGACGCTACGTCTTGAGCGGCCGAGCTCCGGTGTGGCTATTGTAGAAGCCGTTCGATAGCCAAATGGTAGTCCAGGCGGCATGGTATACCCTGAGCTTTCGGCTGACACAGATGCTCTCCGGGCATGGTTGCTTCGGGAGCTACCTGTGTCGCATAAGCCGGGAGCTGCTGCCAAGGTGCCACCACGAGTGTGCTGCTTGGAACACGCCACGTCGTAAGCTCATCGCGGCCATAGGTCTCGATCTCTCGCTCTCGACCATCATCTGTAGGATGGTTAAGAACGAGACCGGATGGAATTCCGTCGCCTCCTACTGCGAGGCGGTTATGCACGCAAAGGAGGCGGCGGAGAGGGAGAGAGAGCAGAGCAGTCAGCTACCCTTCCGTGGTTAGCGATCACCGCGGCGCAGGGTTAACAATGACTTAATGCCGCCGTAAAAAGGGTCTGCGGGCGGTAGACGCGGGCACGTCTGTTGTCCTGGCAGTTATTTGCACAGGCCTGTGTGGTTGCGGCGCTTTGTGCCGATGCGCCTCCCATGATCGTCGGCGAGGGCAACTGTCGCCCTCCCCAGAGGGGTCTAACATTCTGACCTCTCGACTGCGAAGAGGTCCCTGATGAGGGGCCTTCACTTGCCGGGGAGTAGACGCATTGCCAGTGGTAGCTCCTACTCCCCGGCCTATAGGTGAGTGAAGGCACAATGGAGTTTTAGTCCATTCAAGTCGGACATAACCCACCCTCAGCAGCCCGGCTGGGGTGGGTATCTATAGGGATTTTCCCAAGTAAAAAAAAATGTTTTGCAAGAAATATTGAAAAAATAGTACTCAAACATTTCGTTTCTTACTTTAGTTAACACAATCCCATTGTAAATGTTATAGATTTGGATATTTCTCCACTCGGAAATGATAATTTAAAGATGCGTTCAATTGTAAATTGTAAGCAATGTTAATAAAGTTTGTCTTAAAGAAACAATATGATTTCACTAAAAATCAATTTCCACTCATTCCTATTTTCATTTCCACATTATGAAGTTTCACTTCTTCCGCGCGGAGGGACTCCACGCATTATTTTTTTTTTGTATCTCCGGTAAGCAACTCTGGTATGCTAAATTTTATAATGATCAGTTTATTAGATAAAGTGAGAAAGCGTATCAAAATAACAAACATTTGCATTAATAACATTAGTAAAAAAAATATTACGATATGTATAGAGCGAAACATTATAGTTTGTTGAAAAGTCACTGAAAGACAAAAATACTTTATTAAAATTCACGATTAAGTCCAATGCGAATTTCGTACGGTATATTTGTGAAAACATTTCCAGCTAAACACTGCAATTAAATCTATTTTTATGTATCACTCCATAAAGTTCTTCTGATTTCTTAAAGTAAATTAACGATGTAATTTGTCTCACGTCCCTGAGGGACACCGAATAAAACCTACGCAGTAATCATAGAAAGCTTAATAAATCGCAATCAAAACAAGTCTCCCTTGGGTATGGTCTTTCACAAACATTTATGGTCTTTGCGGTTAATCGTGTGGTAAATGGGCTAGTTGATGACCACCACAGTAATTACCAAGCTAAAGGTAAACGGGAAATTATATAATTAACTTCGCTGATAGATGTAGAATTATTTTTAATAGACCTTTCGTAAAATAACACAATTATAGTAATTAGTTACTTAAAAACCAATAAAATAAACGTATCTTCACGCGAGTTCTACAAAGAATATCACAGAGCTATCCTAATTTTGTGTTAATTAACTAAATATTCTTTTCAAAGTAAAACAGGTTCATAATTTTATATAGAACAATAATTAATCTCTATTTAATATGTCTAGTAATTTCTAAGTCTTACATTCCTTTCAGCAAAGATCAGTTCGTTCTTGCCTTAGTTTTTTTATTGGGTAATAAGTAAATCCTAACGTAACTAGACTTTTTTTTATAGTAGCACGGCAAAGTGACTGCACTATGCCTGATGGTAAGCACAGTACAATCCAAAAATAATAGCGACCACCGATTGACACACTGTCCATCGCCGGTCACCACTATCATGCCAGCCTGTAATAAGTTGGATATGCACAGGCTGATCCCGAAACGCGACCCGTAGAAGCGAATCACTATTACGGGCTTTTGCGCCATACACATGGTGGTTGCGACCCAGTTGGGCTGTAAAACCCTACCACCCCGCTTTCGCCATTGCCTCGTTCGTTATTCAGCAGGGTGCACCACGTGCACGTGAGGTTGGCTTGGGTGTCTCAAGTTTTATGATGTTATACAACACCCCTTACACCCCAGACTTATTACTATGTTACAATAATGAAAATTAATCATAATAAAAATGTAATGATTATTTATGTATGTATGTACATATTTATGGGTATTCTTATTAATCTTCAATATATATATATTTATTTTGTACCTTTATTTTTATTATTAAACCATACGTAGGCATGGATAATATATAACTTAAAATAACTCTTTTATAAATAAACAAAAACCTCAAGTACTTTATCTACTTTAACTACTATAAGTTCTTAATAAAATATGTACAAAAGTTTATTGTTACATTTTTTTAACTTTTTTATAATTTGTACACAGAATTTTATAAAACTGTCTCTAGTGTTTTTGCTACTTACTAAATACGTATAAACATAATACTACATACTAATACTTACTTACTTACTCGCCTTAGTTTGTTCAAGTAGGGGTCAGTCCCCACGAGTAAACATAAATGTAACCTCTTTTTTTTTACGTGGGGAAATCCATGCCCACCCTCCCGGGGGAGAGGATGGGTTATTTCCGACTCGCGCGGACTAAAACCCCACGATGTACCATCAGACCGTGATGTGGGGTGGCAAGGGGTCGTTCTACGCTATTCCCCTTGAATAGCCGCCCCAACGGTCCACCCAGCGGAAGGTTGCTGCCGGGCTCCTACCTATAGAGAGGCAGCTGCGTACACGCCAGCTGCCCCCCCTCGTCCGCCGGGCCTGTGCAATGAGGGAATGAGCCCCCCGACTACATCCCCTCAGGTCCGGCTACGGGGGCAGGAGGAGTTGGGCAAAGCGCCGCCTCCTCCTGCCGGTCCTCCGATGGCGAAGACGGCCACTGAGGAGGTCCGCCTCGCGGGCCCTCTCCGCTGCCTCCTTTTGCGAGATGACTTCCTTCCAAAAGGAGACCACTGCTCGTCACGCCTGTTCGCTGCCGAGCATGGACGAGACCACGCTCGGCAGCGACAAATCCTCTCCTACCACCGCTACCAGAGTGCGGCGCTCCACCTCCCACGCAGCACACTCAGAGAGAGTGTGCTGCGCGGTATCTTCCTCATCGCCGCACTCATGGCAGGCGGCGGTCGGCTCCCTGCGAGCGATCCGGTGCAAGTACCACCCGAAACAACCGTGTCCGGTCAGCACCTGCACCAGCCTGAACGACAGGGAGCCCCATCTCCTCCCAATCCACTCCCGCAGGACCGGGCGGACGGCGTCAACGGTGTGCCTCTCGAAGCGCGCATCCGCCAGGTCCTGCATCCACCTCCCTATAGCCCCCTCCCGCAACTCCCGCCTTTTAACTTCTATCTCCCTGGGAGCCGGAGGCTCCCCACTACGCCTCCTCGCCGCCGTGAATTCATACACGGCGGCGAGCACCCCAGCTTCCAGCTCCCAGGGAAGGGAGCCGGCGAGCGTAAAGGCCGTCGCCGATAACACCGTCCGGTATGCCCGGATTGCTCTCAGTGCCACCGTACGCTGCGTACTGCGCAGCTCGCGCACGTTGGTGACACTGAGGGCATCAGCCCAGACCGGTGCCCCGTAGGTGGCCATCGCCCAGCCCACACGACTCCCATGAAGAGTCGACGGCACCCGGCACCCGGCCCCCCAATATTGGGGAGCAACCGGCCGAGTGCCGCCGCCGCCCTAGCAATTCGCGGCCCGAGCCCCGCAAAGTGGGGCTCGAACCGCCAGCGCCCGTCCAGGGTGAGGCTGAAGTACCTCATGTAGGCACCCACCTTGATCCGTGCGTCCTCCACCATAATGTGGGCCCCAGGTGGTGGCCCCGCTGAGGACCATGAAAGAGTATGGCCTCGGTCTTCTCGAGGGCCACCCTGAGGCCCAATCTCCTTATGCACCTCACCACGAGGGTTGTGGCCATCGTGGCCAGGCACTCTACCTCTCTCCAATCCCCACCCCTTTGATTACCTTTGATTTAATCTACATTTACACCATGTTACTATTGCTGTGTAATTTGTTTGTAACCCTAACTTGGGATGCAGAAGTAAGTTTGTTTGTTATGCTTTTACTCCTTAACTACGCAACCAATCTTTTGAAATTTTGCATAAAAAATTGTACTATACCCATGGAATAGGTTATATTTACATCAACACGAGCGAAGCCGCTGGCAAAAGCTAGTTGATAATAATATAAATTGAATCGAAATTAAAAAGTAAAATACTTGCAAAAGTTTTGTAATTTACGTAGTTAAAAGTTAGTATCCTAAATTATTGGCCATAATTGATTACATTCATTTCAAATCGACAATAAATGTACAGTGAAATTGAGAAGTTAATAATAAAATATCACATAATAATCAAATCATAAAGTCCGTATTGTTAAACTTACCGTCGAGGCTTATAAAGGCATAATTGGACTTCATGTTTTCCAAAACACTTTGCACCGTCTCTTGTTTCAAAGTCTCTAAGTTATTATTCCGTAAATCCAAAACGTTCAACTTTTGAGCATCGTCCAAAATACCTTCATCTAATACTCCCAACTTATTATCGGCCAATGAAAGTTTTCGCAGCTGTGTCAATCCACCGAAACCCCTGTCGGATATAAATTCTATTTCGTTTCCGTCCAGGTAAAGTTCCTGAAGACTCCAAAGTTCCGCGAACGCGAGGTCTCCTATCATTGTTAATTTATTGTTTCTCATATCTAGCGTTATCAGATTTGAAAGCCCTTGGAAGTTTTCCCTGATGACGACTGTCAACAGATTGTTGTCCAAATCTAATCTGATGAGATTGCTCAAATGCTTGAAACAACCGTCGTGGAGTACACTCAAAGTATTCTTCGATAAATATAACCGCTGTAAATTCGGAAGGACGTAGAAAACGTCCCGTCTCAGTTCCGATATCTGATTTTCGATTAAGCTGACGTTTGATAGCATTATCAGATGAGCGAATGACATTTTTTCAAGTTTAGCTATTTTGTTCTTTGGTAAAACAATTTCCCGGAGTGTCGTCGAATTTGTGAAAGCAAACGATGGTATGCTATATATATTTGCGTACTGAATATTCAAGTACTGTAAGCGTTCGAGTCTTACAATAACTTTTGCAGGTACATATGTGAGTCCACCATCAGCTCTGACGTTGAATGTAAGTTTTTCAATTTTAGGTTGCGAGTAGAAATTAGACCAAAACGGGTCGTCTTCAGCTATCCCACCATTAAAGACCCAACAATCTGCTTTAGTGGCTGTTTTAATCTTGATACTTTCGCAGTAACAATGTACCTTTGACCCTCTGTCTTGTATATCACAGATATTGACGTAATGGGAGTAAGTACTTTTATCATTTTTCCATCTCCTTTTGTCATTCTGTCGACTTTCGGTAACATTTATTTCGACTGTTGCGAAAGCTATCATTAAGATCAGATATTTAAGGTCCATCTTTGTTCCCATTCACATTGAGTCGATTTCTATCTGTAACAAAGGAAAACAAGTCGTTTAGTGAGGTCGTTTCGATTTTTTTTTCATCATTTACTGTCTCGTGTATTAGCAAAATTTCTAATTATGTTATACTAATGGGTGTGATTAAGCATTTCCTTTTTGACTATACATATTAATGACTCTTAAATATTCGATTAATTCATCGATTCTTTTAATTATTAGGCAAGATATAACCTCTTTTGAGTGAAATAATAGAATACTCTAGATTTTGTTTAAAGCAAACATGTAGTAGCAAAATAATCAAGATATTATTTATTATACGATGAGTATATATACGATAGTGATCCTGATGAAATTGTCCAAAATTAATTTACCTTAGAATTACTAATGCAATACGTACCGACCTAATCAAATCTTGGGAACATGGAATTTGAAAGTAATTGCCCAGATGCATTAAAGTAGTAGTTTTGCCTCCATATATCTTTTAGAATTTATAAAAAATATCTTGAAGAACGCTTATTACAATTATTACATTGTGTGCATCTAACTCAACTCTAGTAGCTTCATCCATTTCTATAACACACGACATGTGTACACGGCGAGTACATATCATTTAACATGTGATATGAAGTGTTAATAATACTTTCGGAAATCTTAAAATATAATTAAAAATAAAATAACAAGACGATAACAATGACTACGTATTAAAATTGAAGCGGAGTCTTACTGCAACTAATCGGTGTATTTTCTATATACGATATAATCTAAACTAAAATTATAAAGAGGTAAAGTTTGTGAGTTTGTGACGTTGTGAATTGTGACGTTGTAGGGGGTAATCTCATGAACTACTGGTCCGATTTGAAAAATTCTCTCATTGTTATATAGCTCATTTTTCGAGGTCGGTTATAGGCTATATATAATCACGCTAAGATCAATAGGAGCAACAATAAAGAATGTTTAAAAATCGGGGTGTTTTTTCATCTTGATAGCTTTCGCTGCATATTAATTAGCCCAAATTAACTATGTCCACGCGAACGAAGTCGCAGGCAGAGGCTAGTATATTATATTAATATAGTTTTTGACGCTTAATCAAGACTATTACTATTCAATGCATAGTTTTTAGCAGATGGTTTTATGTTACTTATTTTTAGGTTCGATTTCTTATAATCCTTTTGCTATATCCTAAAATACCTAGCAAAGCAAGCAATATTCAGTCAATTATATATTTTAAATCATAATTATGTTGGAGTTTTGGCGGGATTTTAGTCTGTCATGTAGTGGATTTTATAGTTTATTCATAATCTTGTGTTATTTGTCTCTATATTTTGTAAATTTGGTGGTGTTTTACTTAATATAGTTAGTTTATTGCACATAAGTGAAGTGAATGGAAAATAATACCACGGAGCATGAAATTCTGAGATGCCTCAAAAATTCCCTGGAAGGTTCTAACAAGGGATCCACCATCTTTTTAAAATATTGATTCACACGACGCTTAATATTGAAATGATCGCACGACGCTTGTATTATTATTGACTACGTGACAATGGCAGTAATAATCTGAAAGATTGATTACCAAAAATAAGGATAAAAAAAATGTATTCTATAAAATTAAACTTTCAAAGTAGTACACAGAACGAACTTATTTTATTGATATAATTAACTCAGAGTCAGAAATGGATTTACACATATAGAACATAGGGAGTTTTTAATTAATAATGTACTCAAAGCTTCCGTCGCCGTATATAACGCATTTGTCTCGCCGGCATCCTGTCATAACGCCAATAAAACTCAATTAGAGCCTAGTGAAGACATTACTAAATACAGGATATCTGAAACAGCTATTAAACTTAAAGGATTAGACAGTGTCCCTTAAGTGGGGCTAATTGCGATCGTTTAGTTTGTCAAGTTTTGGAAGACCTCCCGACTTTGTGGACGTTCATATTTCATGCGGCTCTTTTGACCGTTGATAAGGGTGATACATCAGTTCATATGGGAGTTGATATAACGGAGTTGATGAATACGTAATGTGTTAAAGGAATTTATTATTAGAAACGACTACAGTTGAAGATCGAATAATAAATAGACAAGGCATTCTAATGATTAATGTTGTGATATTAAACTTATAAGCTTTAACGAAACGGTTGAATTAATTTGTTTTGTGTAAACTTGCTTATTACGTCTCATCATTTATCTAATGACAAATACTACCCTATAAATAAAACCTAATGTTAACATATGTTATTGTTCACCCACTTTGGAGATTGATTAGTTTATAAAAACAACATATATTATTTGAGTTTAAGAATGGCAGAAAAAATATCGAAAGATGGCTTGATATCAAAAATTGGGATAGCTCCAGATTATCAAAATTTTGAAAATCGTCAAAAAATCGATTTATTTTCGTTTTCATGATGATTTTAATTTCTAGTTTCAAAATGACATAAAGTGTGAAAATTTCAATTCGATATTTTGAATCTATTTTAAAAGTTTATTCACACATATATTAGATGTCACTATAAAATGCGTCAAATACTTTACTCTGACAGTTAAAAAATTGATAAGGACCTGTAGAAATCAAAATATTAAGTTCTAATTTCCAGATATATAATATTTTTATCTTAGAAAGTACGAAGAAGGACAAAAATTATCAGCAAAAAATGAATTAAGGAAAATTAGGGGCTGCAACGCTTCTGTGTTCCCCCTAGTGTCACAGGTGTCCATCACTTACCATCAGGTGGCCCACATGTTCGTTTGCCGCCACTGGTATAAAAAAATCAATTTTGATACGAAGCTAATCTTTAGATAGAGCTCTTAAAAAATGATAAACTAACATATTTTTAAACACGAACTGAAAACCCAAGCAATCCTGTTTTTGAGATTTTGGAAACGATTGCACTAACAGAAAATATAACCACTACCAAAGGTATACTATACTATATACTTATATAAATATTATAGTGGACGCTACTTTGCACTTCCGCTAGGAATTGATTGACCACCACTACGTCTAACTACAACAGAAAGAAAATCAATTAATCAATAAATATATATTTTGTATATATTAATTATATGAAATATAATCAATATAAATATAATAATTATTAATAAACTAATTAAAATATGTTGTAGATTGACGTGTAATCTCGACAATTGATTACACGTGTTTCGTTCCGTCACGTAGCATCATCAGATCCATGTTGACTCTTCCGATACGAGCGGGCGAGTGAACGCGGTCGTCCACTATAATATTTAATTATGGATTTCCACAAAGTAACGCCTTCTTCAATCATCTATATACTTATATGGTGCACTACGAATCATAATTAAAACAAATAAAATATAAAAACAAATCAATGCTTTATAAAGGGAACATTTTATCTCAATTTCTTCGTTGCTTATATAAAAAATATCACTACTCATCTCAGAAACAATTAAATAGACTTATATTTTAACAGCTTAAACTAAAATAAAAAGCTGTAAATAAACACACGCAGATTGGCGGCGAAATATTTCTTTTTTATAAATATAAATCTATTAACGTAAATAAAATAATTAATTAATGTAAATATAACAATAACAAATATTGAAAAGAATTTGTTTAATAAATGACGACAGTCAAATTAATTGACGATCAATTTACGATAACATAAAAGCGGTTCAAAGTTCCGACTATAATAGTGACCATTAAATTTCATTCAGTGCCAGCTAATGACCTCTATTATAAAGTATACGGAACCCGGGAGGTTTATGACTAAGTGCTGAGCCGTACCGCGGTGGGACAGAACCTCGTGACATATTTACAAGGCAGGCAGGCACTCGGAAATTTTGTCGTAGCAATATATTATGTTTATTTATCAATTAAAGAATAATTTCTAAGAAGCTTCACTTTCTACAAATAATTGTCTCATATTAATGTGTATGCTAAATGAGAAAAGACGAATTGTCTTACATTCTTCTCTTGTAAGTTACTTCAACTCAAACATCTTTGTTTTTAATAAATTATTATTATTATATGTATTTTCGCCGGATACTACGTTTTACTCGCAGCTTCGCTCACATTAATATGGATTTTGAAAATAAACAAGTCAATTTAGTTACTAATAATGTAGTTTTTTATATGCCAAAAAAGATCTGTTAAGAATTCCTTTAGTTAGCGAATGACAAACAATAACTCAAATTATCAATAATTGTAGTATATTAATATAATTTTACTTCCGTAAAAGGAAAATTTTGCAATCTGTCGTAGAGGATTTGTATTTTTGTTATAAGTGTATTGAATTTGCCTACGGCAGTCAAATGTCGAAATGAATCAAATATTTTTTATTTTTATTTTTTTTTATTGTAGCACGGCAAAATGACTGCACTATGCCTGGTGGTAAGCACAGTGCAATCCAAAAATAATAGCGACCACCGATTGACACACTATCCATCGCCGGTCGCCACTATCATGCCGGCCTGCATAAAGCTGGATATGCACAGGCTGATCCCGAAACGCGACCCGCAGAAGCGAATCAATATTGTTAACTAACTACATTCGAAAGAGATGCGATATCACTTGCAAGATAATAGACTACGCTTTATATAAGAAATTGTATCCAACTAAACAAAAAACCTATTCCAAAAAAATATATATTCATTACCCTTTTTTCGTAAAACCAAATATTACTTCAATTAAAAATTAATTATACTAATATTATAAAGAGGTAAAGTTTGTGCATTTGTGAGGTTGCCGGGGATAATATCTGGATTTATTAAACCGATTTTGAATATCCTTTTACCAACAGAAAGTCACGTTATTTGTGAGTATCAAAGGCTATATTAACTCGAAAAATGAAAAGACTTTATCGTGGTAGTCGGATTTGCAAAGTAAGCTGGAAGAAAAACGGTTGAACGAAAACGTTTCTTACGCACGCTGCCCTAACGATGTGAGATATATGATTCAGTTCTAGACCTTTTGTAGAGCTTGATAACGTCTACAATAAAGTCACGAACAGCATATGTCTAATCTTTATATTTAAGTCACAGAAAGCATTTTTTATATCAAAAAACAATTTAATTCGTAAGGTCTTATTATCAACAACAATTATGAATTCTTATCAAAATTAGTAAATTTATCGTCTCAAGTATTTAAAACAAAAGCCTTAACCCATTTTATCGATTAAAATAAATCATAGCACTCAATATTAACCGAATCACACACATAATTTAATCACAAGTAAAAATATTAATTATACAAAGCAGTTAATTATACAATATAACACTATTTGTCTATATACGATTGTTTCGACTAACAACTATTAAACGTATCAAAACCTGAAAAACAATTAATATTTATACAATATTCTGTACATATATAATAGAATTGGGACCTGACCCCGTGTCGTACAACGTAAAGCGATATTTGTAAGCCCAACGGACAATTAACACGGAACAATAACAAAACTACTGGATGTGGCGTGATCGCGAGCGCACTAAAAAACTTTTAACAAGGTCAATAAAATTCGAACCGAGCCTGAACGTAATAAAATGTTACAACGCTGTTAGTGGTATTTGTTCGAAGTTACGTTCCTTTGGTCGGAAATAAAACGCCACTAGAAAGGGCCCGTAATTAGACTAATTGAGCTTTAGTGGACTAGCTGTTGAAGAGTTATTGTGAGATTTGCTTCATTAGAAAGACTTGTAAGGTACACATGCTCAATTATGATTAATTTATATCGGTACTCAATTCTAAGCTAAATTACTTTATTTATAAAACAGGTTTGTATTATTTCTTCGTTTATTTATACTATGTAGGCTTAGGATAATTATACCACTATTGAATGACCCAAATAGTTCATTAGAGTTTAATTATATACTTTGAATTACTGTCAATAAGCTTCAACAAAATTCAATTATCGCGTAAAATAAAGGTAACTTATTGGCATAAGCATTTACAGTTCGGTTCTTAGTGATAATGTATGAGTCACGTTTAGCGGTCAACGAAACTTCGGTCGCCACACAGCAGTATAACTTTATTCTTTTTTAGCGTACTTCCTGACCTACATTTAGTATGGTATTTGCTCTGCTCCTATCGGTTGTAGCGTAACGTAAGATGACATACGATCTTTTTCAGTATATACTGTAATTTATCAAAGATATCTGATGGTTACATATATTATATAATAGTTCATTAATAAACAAATAACCAACATTTTCCAGAATACTGAGTTAAAGAAATATAAATTTGAATGTAAACTTTTTGAAATAAAACTTTTGGTATTGTGTGAATTGTATTTTATTAAACGAAAATATGTAACGAAAAGGAGGTAGCTATAAATATTTATATGAGTATATATAGATTTTAGGCTGTTAGAGAATGACATAACATGCGTTTCTATATAATTTCCCTATACTTCATCTCCTCTTTATGCGATGGTTTCTAGTGATCCCTTCACTATTCTACCGTCGTATACGGACTCTGCAGACCATTGAGACTAGATTTCATGCTGTATAGTAAATTCTTAATGAGAAAGAGAGAAAGATGCGTTCAAATGTGCCATTCTCTCGAAAAATAATCAGAAGAGTTTCGTTTCTCCACTTTGTGAACTCACACTCGAATTTTAATAACGGTTTCATACATTAGTTAGTGTCGCTTCTAGTATTCATGATAATTATTTTTAATTAAGGCGTGTACATTGTTCATGTGAATCGCTGAGTAGGACCAAACATCCTTTTGACTAACGAACTGTATAACTGGGGTCTAGGTGATGGGGGATGGTCACGTGATATATTTATATCCTGGGCTTGTTAGTAAGGATGTGGTCTCACTAGGAATGCCCGTAAATTACCTAATTATAAAACAAAATTTAACAGATTTGGTAATATTTTATTATACTTCTAATTTACTACATTTTGTTTTATTTTTAGTAACAAATCTCAAAGCATATAAAAATTAAAGAGCCTGTTGTTCACTCAAGCTAATTTGCGAAATATTCGAAATAATTCTGAAAAAACTTTTACTAACAGATATCAAATCAAATCAAAATATTCTTTATACAATTTAGGGCCTGAGAATTTGCTTATGAAAGTCGAAGCTACCACCGGTTCGGAAAACAACCCAGTCATCGAGAAGAACCGGCAAGAAACTCGATCTGGTCAATCTGTTCATGTTACATTTTTTTTTACAAAGCATAAATAGTTACAAAGTTTTTAGTGGATGCACAGAGAGGAGCGTCATTTCCAGACGTCACAATCGTTCACACACTGGTCCACCCTATTATAGCCTTTAGATATTAAAACCCGTTTGACATGGTTCTTGAACTCACTATCCGTCTAATCGATAACCGATTAGGGATTTTGTTATAAAACCTAACAACACTATTACCTACAACACTGTTATTGGACTTCGTGAGCCTGAAGCATGGAATTACCAACTTGTTGCAGTATATAGTATTTACATTATGTTGGTCTTTTACTTGATGGAAGGTATCATTGTGATTTTTTTTTTAATTTTCTAAGCCATAATGATAAAATTTAACTATAGAAATTATACCACGATGTAAGCTACAAAATACTTAGTTTCATTTTACAAAAACAAGGAATGAAGGAAGGACAACATAGATAAAAAAAATTGGCATATATAAAAAAATATCATTTTGTGCTTAAATACTTTCATCATTAACATAGATAAACTCGGATATTACAATTGCAGTTAAGGAATAAAAAGTAGTTCCAATGGTCCAAAGAAACCATGGATTTCTAATCTAGGTTTTAATTAAATAAGTAAAATTGAAACTTCAAGCAAAACTTTGCATAATTTTCAGACAAAATAAACAATTTCATATACATTTAGTGTATAATAAATAAACAAAGAGCAGTTAGTTACGAAGGTCAGAGCCGGAGGATCCAAAAAAAAAACAAATTACTTCAATTAATTTACTAAAAAAAATAAAATTACAATGAAACTAATACTAGAGAGCTTCCGAAGTTAGGATAGCCCTCGCCTAAGACTAACATTGTGAGAGTGTAGCCAATGTTAGGCTAACTCTCACACACTAAACTAAACTTATAGCATAATGAATGCTACCGATGCTAGGTTAACACTGTTTAAACGTTGTTTCGTACAAGTTTTTATACATGAATAATGTGGGAACGAAGGAGTCGGACCACCGAACGTTTCCACCAAGTCTGTACACCTGTTGTACCGTGGAAATAGCTGACTCGTTGCTCTGAACACCTGCAGCGCCTTGAGACTGGGAACTCGGCTCTCTTAGTCGGCAATTGTGGTGAGTAGCGATGGCGTAACAAGTTTAAAAATAATAACAACTAGTGTACGATTAAGGAAAGTCTAAATATAGAACCAGAAGTTACTTTTGCGTACAAAAGCAGAAATATAGTTATCAGTACCTAGTAACAGAAATTACGATATCATCCATATAAAAAAAAACATCCTTAATCCTTCATCAATAGCACAAAATCGGCATGAGCGCGCTAAATTACAATCACCTAAATTTTACTATACGACTTAAAATTGCACTAACACTTAATTGTTACCGCTTTACAAATAATCTATTTATGGAGATAAAATTAATTCTCAAATTCCTAACTTTAAAATCATTAGGCGAGAAGTTTATCAAAAAGTTTTAACAACGAAACAACTTCATGAAGGCGAACTCGCTACTGAATAGGACTTTATTCGCGAACGTTTATTTTGAAATAATTATACATTGTAATTTTGCTGAGATAATAATATATTAGGAATTATTCGCTTTTATAAAACGTCCTTTACTTCCAAAGTAAATACAAATGTCAACACAAAGAAATAATTATATCAGTTAACTTCTGGAGAAAGTAATAAGAAACTAATCAAATATTTGAGTGTAAAATTATTAATATTTTAAACTAACTATATCCTGTGATTTCACTCTTGTTTAACTATTAAAATACATACTGTAATCTAAGTTAGGAAAGCAAACAAACTCCAAAAAAAAAAGTTACCTGACCAGGCAACTGAGGTACGCGGTAAATAGTACCTCGCTAGCCTAAGTATTCACAATTCGTGCGTACTCGGTTTTCGTCACTCGGCTCGGCTGCGTTAAGCCACACGACATGTCCGCACAATTACTTAATTTTAGCTCTGAGTACTTTCTAATCAACGGGCCGCGAGGTAACTGCTAATCTCCTAACAGTCGTAGCGTAATGTAGCTAATAAATTTCCCCAGTTAATAGGCTTTAAAATGCAAAAAGAGTCTTTCTAAAAAAATATGTATTTTCAAACAAATAAAAAATGGTCTGTTGAACTATATAATATTAATGTATGTTAATTTATATTCTGTGTTCAAAATATTTCATTAGTATTTTTAAATATATTTAGTAATAATAATTACATATTTGATTTTAAGAATATAAAGTTATATTTTAAAACCAACACCATACCTTTATCATAGTAAAATCCTCATAATAAATTGCAGCAAACAATTTTCATTTTTATTCTATTCACCAGAAAGTTGAAATTGGATTACTCCCGCTCAGGTGTAAATTTCCACAACGGACACCTTATAAAGATGGAGGGTCGGTAAGCTTGTAAGATTATGTAGTTTTCATATTACAGTGCATTTTTTATTTTATGGATGGCGTTGTTAGAGTTTTGAGACGCGACCTCACACGTGCATTCAAGAGGGTGTGTAGCTGCAGTGTGATATAAAATTCCATGATTTTTAATAAAATCTGGATTATATAAAGTGTAGCTTGGTTTAGTGCATCGTTTGTGAGAGCAGGTTCTTCGTATAACCTGAAGATCGTAACCCTGAACTACTTTCTATCAAATCAGCGTACATTTACCTACCGTTGAGTAAAGACCTTTTTTCGTTTACATCAGACTCCATAAGCTTTTGGGGTTTCCACCTTGAATTTATACACCACCCTCATTATATCTTTGAAACATCGCGTTTGTTATCTGCCCGATAGTATATTTTTCTTTCAACATTTCGAAATCGTTATCATCTATCATACAGCTTTCTTTGCTAATATCTTCAACAAATGTCATCAGAAGCGGTTGACAAAGTATGTGGCTTATTATTAATGAATTTATTCAGCTAACTCTATGGAATAAAACACTAACATTAGTTGATCTCTGCAAGTGTAACAATCCAAAACATATTTTATGTCTGTTGTTGATCAAGTCAAAGCAATTCGACTGATAATCCTAAGTAATATAGTTTCTGACGTTCATAAGCGCCTTATTAGGGCCTAAACTGAATAAAGAATTTTTGATTTGATTTGATTTGATTTGAATATAAATATGAAAATGAGTTTATTTGTTCGTTACGCTTTCACACCTCAACTACTCAACCCATAATCATTTTCTACTATTCCCAAGGTATTGATCAATTTATATTTATTATTTATAATTTATATAATACATTTACATGAGCGAAACCGCGAGCAAAAGCTAGTTATTAATAAACGGTGTATTTAAAATGAATTACTACATGTTGGTTAAAAGAGCGTCAATACTATACGTATAAAAATATTTTCTTAAATAAAGTCTACATACACGATAAGATGCTACGAAGAAACCCTGACAATCAATTTTATGTCGGTTAAATAGCCAATTCAACCCTGGATATTGGCCCTTTTAGCCGGCACTAAGCTACAGAAACACATTTATCGGCGAACATATTTTGAGGCTGAACGTACACAGTGGCCTAGTTAAAAATGGGTGATATAAAACGAGCCGTTTCAACTCTGCCATGGCACGGCGAGTAAACTTTGTCACAATAGCGTGTGTGGTATTGTATGTTAAAAAGTAATTTGTTTAGTTTTTATTTTCAACGAAGATATATGGTTTTTATAATATGCTGGCCTTTTATATATGTTACTACTAAGACTCAAAATCCGTTAATGTACATATAACCTAGTTATTCTGCGAAATTAATTGGTTTGCTCCCTTAACAAATGGAATGAAGAGTTTTCCATAATTGCTCACCGCTTGCGTTTATTGTTATTTCAAGTCCCACCTTTTTTCAAATTGAGAAACCCCATCATTGATACCGGAAATCCCGGGATAACCATCCGCCATGTACCATCCACCGCCCATGTGGCCTAGGTATCTCAATTCTAACCTATTCGTTTTTCATAGAGAAATCATACATACACGCTCACCATCCCAGGAAAAAGTGTTGATAATGTCGGACTTCTAACGACTAAAGCCCCACGATGTACCAACCGCAGATTTAGTATGGTAACGCGGACTTTCACCGTGTCACCGTAGTGGCCAGTTCAGCCTCGGTTGTCAAACCTCCTGTGGTAAAGGGAATCAGTTTGATATTCTCGAGCTGTCTCCTACATGTCTGACCTCTTCTATGTTTCAGCTAAGGTGGAGGGAGGAGACGAAGAAAACCCACCCTCCTAACGCCCATCCATATCCACTAAAGATCGCTGCTTAACTTATCATTTTCCCGAGCTGTTTCCGCAGACACCTTCTGTAAGGATATTGTCTCTTTGTTGAACTTTTCCTGTTGACCATAACTAGTTCATATATATGTGGTTGTCGAAATATTTGAGATTTATAATCCAAAATAATTAAAGTGCCAAATTTAAAATACTTAAGTTTACTATTAGGGGACGGTTTTATGTTATCTATTTTCCTATAACTCAGCACTACGCGGCATTAAACAGTATATTATTACCTGGTTTTATATCGTAATTTGACGCGGATGAAGATAAAAACACAGTGGAATAAAGATTCTATATTCCGAAACAGTTCGAGGTCGCGTGTGAAACTAGTTTTAATTATGGCTGACCTTTATAACGTAGTTAATTTGATCAGTGATTTATTCGACTACGATAAATTACTAAGTCCTCGTTGAGACTCAATTTGGCGTCTGCTTTAAATCTAATTGATATTCTCGTTTAATACACTTCTCAGACGTCTTATATTGCTGCTTATGTAATTAAATACTAAATTAACGAACTTATTACAGCGGATTGGAAATTTGAATTATTAATTAATACTGTCTAGGATTTCGGATTCTTAAATCTTATATCTGGCTTTGGATACCTAATTATATATCACAGCATCAAGGACGGTATTAGAGGTAAATAGAAGTGGTATTACTACCTTAACCATAATTACAACGAAAATAATTAAAACTGAATAGTTATACGGTAGATATAGAACTCTGAATGCAGTTACGGAACTTTTACAGTCATATGATCGCTCTGACGGTTGAAGTGAGAATGCGTCGTGCATAGTTCTCGACCGCCATGTTAATACCAGTTAACAATAGAGAGCCAAGGGTAATCAAGTATTATTGGTATTGGCTATCTGCTACGAACCGATATTAATTTAGTACGAGTCAATAATAGATCATTAGTACTAAAAGCCAAATGGTTAGTACGCTCGCTTGTTCAATCATCATCAACAGCCTGTAAGATACTCACAGCAGGGTCATAGTATTCATCCAGAAGGAAAGTATGGGGATAATCACCACACCAGCGAACGCTGTCTTGGCGATTTCAAACTCTGAGAAATCCGCAGTTCTATGTTTTCTCATGGTATAATACTACAAGAATATTTCTCAGGTTCAGATTATCTCACGATATTTTTCTTCTCCATCAGTCGATAGTGTTGCCAATTTAAGTTAGTAAATGTATACGAATTTCGAAAAATTCTTTGGTACGTGGTACATTCCACTGATCAAACTATTAGACCACCACGACTTGCTTAATAGCATACTAAGCAAGTCTATCAAGCTATTACACTGATATATTAAATGTCTCTTATAACGTAATATAGTACTGTGCAGGAATTAAGAAATCTACACTAATATTATTAAGCTGGAGGGTGAGTTAGTTTGCTTTAACTCGTTAATCTCAGGAATACTGATCCGATTTGAAAAATTCTTTCAGTATTGGCTCATTTATCGAGCAAGGCTATAATAGGCAATATATCACGCTAGGACAGGCCGAGAAGGGAAATGGGAGCAGAGCACTAATGAAGAACATTTCAAAATCAGAGTTTTTTTTCCTTTCGAGAGTTTCCGCTGGGTGTTAGCGTTAGCAACTATTCCACGCGAACTAAATCGCGAACTGAAGCTAGTAATTTAATATATATTCAAGTTCGTTTCTTATTAAATACGAAAGTAATATAATAGCGACAATTGTACTATCTATGCTCTCCACTTAGACACTACAAAAAAAAAGCATTCATTTTAATTTATAATATTAACCGGTTTTCATATCGGAATTACTAAACCGCGTCCCTATCCTATAAACCGCGTGTTCAACAGAACAACCGCAGCGGTTATGACTTAAATCATAGGTAACATTCGAGTGTCATCGGCACATTGGACACTGATTAATCTAACCGCACCGAGTTCGGTTTTCCAGTTAATTGCACAGTAAAAACCGGAACGTTAAACTACAATAGCTTCATTAGTGGCCAACCGGCGAAATTCAATTTGTGTGCGGTCGATTTAAATCGATTTGTTACAATCGGTGCATCTGTTTCGCTAACGGTCTATTGTATCTATATTGAGTTCTAATTCTATTGAAATAATACCAAGTGAAAGGTTAGACACTGGCATTGTTCTAGGATATGATACTTTGTGGTTATATTTAACATATAAAATAATAATATACAAAACACATACTAATAAACAACGAAGAAAACCTAAGTTAAAGTTTGTTGTAAGACTTTTAAAAGTATAGCTACAATGGGCGACCCGGAGCTGATAACGTTCGTTAATAAAACGGGCAATACTTTTATTTTATTCTTGATATTCCCGCGTACCTTTTCAAATGAAAGTGATATAGCAGACGGTCATTGACACTGTAGTTTAACATAGACGCGTAGAGGAATGTGATTAATTTTTTTTATTTTTCTATATATTTGAGTCAAATATTAAGCACCAATTTTTTAAGTGATTATAGAACGAGAATCGAGTACAAAGAGTCTTTCATAAATATTGCTACTGTCTAAGCAGTCACATGGTATATCACTCTTTTAATAATAAAGATATTTTTTATTTTACTGAAAATATACACTTTTTCAGTTTTCATTAGAAAGTAAATTAACGTTGCGAGAAGAATACATCCAATTCAAAAGTCACATTAATACGGTAAAAAGTAAGAAAATAGATATAAGTCTTTTTTATTCAAGCCTGTGAAAAACTTAATCTTCGAAGATAGTTAATAAAGTCAACTGAAATTAAATAAGTCGATGTTTCAATCAAAATTAACTATCCTATTTCATTTAATTTATTGAAGACTAGCTATGTCCGTGAGTCCGTCCGCGTAGAACCTAATATACAAAGAACAGTGAGTAATAAAATCTTCTGGATGTATTAACTCCATTTACTTATCTACTATCTCGTACTTTAAGTAGTGACGTCATTCAATTTATAATAAATTTTGATAGAGTAAACCGATTTTAATGAAACCAAGAATAAATGTTACTCGAGGATATATTGTTGATAAATTAAAAATAATTCGGAAAGTGTGAGTTGAGTTGTGTTGGATTTGCACTAAGCACTACACACTATATTTGTGTGAATCTATATTTATACTCAAGTTTTAACGTTTGAATAAAATCTCACTTAATATTAAAGTTACTGGGCGACCGAGACTGTCTCGGTTCTTGAAAAAATCATTTTAAATTAAAATAAGCTGTTAAGTTTGCCTCACAAAATTGGCAGTTTCTAGCTATATTTTTTACTGCCTAAAAACTCAGTTAAAAAAGATTTTCCATGAATAAAATGTAGCTAGATAGCCCCCGAAACTACCTACATCCTAAGTTTCACGAAAATCGCTGACGCCGTTTCCAAGATCCTGAATATACATTAGATGATAATTTGACCCAAGATGGTAGAGCTGCTAAACCGAGAGGGGTACTGAGCTCAAGTGTAACTGTCAGAACACACCTATGTGTGCTCAGCGAAAAATTTTTAACTTGTCGATAGTCAGTCTCGCTTACAAAAAACCCTCCTATCATGCTATGGTTATATAACAATTACTTTCTACTACAAATCTGATGCCAAGAACCTATGAGTATGTTCTAGCAGTTACGCATAAACCCGATCCCTGTAGGCTTAACGTCCTTATCTTGGTCCACATATACAACAACAGATGAGATTATGGTCAAATGATAAAAGAATTATAAAAAACTATCCACTGCTCACGACTACGTCCGCGTGGAATAGTTACTTTTAGCACAGTTCACATAACAGACAGTTTGGAATCACCCTATAAACGCTCACAACGGTACCCCCACACAAACAAACGCATCGACACGACCCCTAAGCGAACCGAGGTGCGGTCCATAAAATTCCTTTTAAATTAAAAAAAAAAAAACTTTTCAAAACTTCTCGTCGATACGCGTGTTTATATGAGTGTGTCTCATATATATACTCTGCTTTGGGTTAACCCTAACACGCAGTAGAAGCTCTCAACAGGAAAAAAAGATTTTGAAACATTCTTCACTAGTGCTCCGCTCCTATTATTACTCCTAACGTGATGATATATATCATATAACTATCCTCAATAAATGAGCTATATAACATTGAAATAATTTTTTGAAATTGGGGCAGTAGTTCCAGAGATTACCCCCTACAACGTCACAAACTTTACCTCTTTATAAATTTAGTATAGTTGAGTCTATTTTTAGATGATCGTACATAAAAACGTTCCAGGTTATATAATCATATTGAAAATCTATAAAATCATACACATTTATTATTCATTTGAACTCTTTCAATATACGCTTTTATAGTGAATAAAATCGCTACCTTTGGCGGTGATCACACGCGAGGTTTAGACTGTATTGATAAAATATTAAAAGTTAAATCTCAAACCGATTCTTTAATAATTCAGAATGTTTAATGGAAATTGTATTTCGGTGGCTTCGAACGGCCAAGTGCTATCTTTGTCAACTTATTTTGTATTTAATAAATTAATTGTTAAATCAAATACATGACATCACGTGGATTTGTTTAATACATACAAATAAATGAAACTAAAGTGTCTGTGTGTTATGTTCAATTATTTCTAAATGTATGTGAAAGTACATACGGTTCTTATACCAAAAAACCGTTTTATCTGTTTTTTCTGTTTATTCTAATTAATCTCCAAAACAGTTGGACCGATTCTGACAGTGCATTTATCAACAGATAGCTTATTTTAACAGATAACTGAGCTACTTTTATTAAAAGAAAGAGATAAATACAAATATATGAAACGATAGAAGCACTGTCCAGTAACGCGCACACCCCACACGAACTTTTACACTGTACATTTTTTTTTATTCAATTTCACGCGGGCAAAGTCGCGATCAACAAATAGTAATTAATGTAAATAACCACGTAGTCTTAGTTGATAATATGTTAAAATAAGAAGGGAGTTATATCTTAAGGCCAGCCACTAAAATAAATTTTGAATCTAAGATCGAAGAGATAGCCTATTTGAGTTTTAGAAATGCTTTTATTTTTTTAATGAATAATGAATTTCATAAATATACAAGAAGTAAACAACATAAAACAAAAATATTGAATACTAGTTATATATTTTTTGAACTGAATACGCTATTGGCTTAGCAAGGCCTTAACAGCTTTAGCGGACTACTAAGGTGAACGCTTAAAGCACTTCGCCGTTCAGCAACAAGTTCAAAAGTAAAATATAAAATAAAATCCTTCCACCTACCTGTGATTAGTTATACCCGCGGCTCCATTTGTACAACCTATTTTTTCGATCTGACTACGCTATTGACCCAGCAAGGTCTTAACATCTTCACCGGACTACTTCTCTAAAGTGTTTTTAGGTATTTACTTTATAACAGTTTGTTGAGTAAACTATCTCGTAGAAAACACTTTCTTTTGGCTTCTAGAAATACCTTAGTAGTATTCAAGGAATATGAAATGGTAATAGTGTTTATGAATGTATATTCTAAGGATATTAATCAACTAAAATTAACAGTTAAGAACTGTTTACTGCCACATAGTTCTTGTACCTTTCAATGAAATACCTGGATAATATCTAGATTTACCAAACCGATTTTGAAAATTCTTTCATTAATATAATGCCATGTTATTTGTGAGTATTATAGGCTATATAATAACCTGAAAAATGTAAAGACTTTGTTGTGGTAGTCGGATTTGCAAAGTAAGTCGTACAAAAAACGGTCGAACGAAAACGAAAATTTGTACAAGCTACAAAACTATTAATTATTCTTTAACTAATCATGGCATTCTTTAGCAGTCAAAATAAAACCCGTCAAAATCAGTTAAACCCTTATGGATGTCAACCTGAATAAGAAATCACAAAGGCAACAATATCAATGATACGTGTATTATGTGTGTACTGCACATTATTCATAATCTCGTGTTATTTAATTAGTACAAAAACTCACGGATAGATGGCATTAAAGCATCATTTGATCCTTAAACTACATCAATCAATTTTACATTTGACCGTGTCATTATACATTCCATACTAAGTAAAAACTTGACGTCACTATAACTAATTAATAAATGTTCCATATAGATCAAACTGATAGCAGAATTTTAAACAGACGTGCTTGAGACCATCAGTTTTGATTAAATGAATGACGTCAGTTTATGGGAATTAGTAAAGGCTTTTATAAAACGCGTGGCAAGTGCTTTAGTAACTGCATCAAACCATTTAATCACTCAAGGTAAATTGAGTTTGGGGCTTTATGGTCATGAAGGGTCCATGTATCATTTTAATTAATGAAAACCAAATTAATTTAGTTAGAAGGGTATCGATAAAAGATGAGATTGCGATCAACTGATAGTTTTATGAATCAATATTTTCTTCAGTTACGTAAAGGCGTACCTTGCTGAGCTTATTCTACCGCATGTACCAGGTTTTCTAACAAAGAAGAGGTTGGATAAGCGGTGTCTTCGGCAAACTGTGAAGTTGTAGAATCTTTGGACCAGTGTTCCTCTTTTCTACAATATCGGACTCTTTAATTATAATTTGATGGGATATTTGAATAGACTAGCAAAAAAGCGGTGACTGACGATGGGCTGTAGATAGGCTAGTGATCTCCAGTGTCTTTTCAAGATCAAAATATTTTGCTGAAATTTTACAGTAGCATATCTTTTAAATAAAATAACGTATCGATGAATTTATAAAACATTACTGTAGTCCGGTGAAGCTGTTAAGACCTTGCTGGGTCAATAGCGTAGACACTTCGAAAAAAAAAAAAAAAAAAACATTATTTATATTGGTCGAAATACAACTGTATTGTGTATTTTCTCAAGTAAGTTTGAGAAAATCTGTTAAATTGAAGAAGGCATTACATTACGGAAATCCATCTTTAAATATTGTAGTGGACGTTACTTTAAAGACACATAAATTGCCACCGTTACTCGCCCGATCGTATAGGAAGTGTCAACATCGGCCTGAAGATGCTCCATGACAGAGCGAAATACGTGTAATTAATTGTGGTCACATTACTCTGCAACATATTTTAATTTTTTTTTTTTTTTAATTTACAATTACATACCAACAGTGTCAACAGACCTCAGGGTTCAACCGTCAATCAAGGACGCGTTTTTAATTATTTTTGTTGGATTAGTTACTAATATTTCGCTCTTCTATAACTAGTTTCAGATTTAATTTTTCATATACTCCTCGCCCAAATACAATCAAACGTTTCTTTTTTTGTTTCAGAGAGATATGATAGCTGTCAATCAATCACAGGCAGCAGTGCAGAGTAACGTCCACTATAATATTGAAAAAATCTATCAGCGAGTTTTCTGCATTTGTTAGCATGAATTGCTCTGCTCGACCAGAGTAGTACCATCTTCTTGCAGAAAACCGACGTGAAGAAACAGTGCTTGCATTGTTGCGTTTCGTTCGGTCAGTGAGAGTACCGGAAGCCCACCTCTCCTCGCCTTCCCCCTCTCCTTTCCCTTCATACCTCCCACTTTCACTCTCCCTTAACACAGGCTGGCAACGCACTTGCGACTCCCCTGGTGTTTGCCTTCTATGATATAAAAAAAGTAGGCGAAGGTATGGCATTATCATTTGTAAATATACCAACGTAGATGAGACATCAGTTAGCTGAGTATACATTAAAGGTCATAAATTATATCATATCCATGGATACTTTATGGAATGTGGTTGATAATTGGCAACAGGAAATCTGTTTGTTGCCAATTCTGGTTACCATGTGTTCACAACGCAAAATACTTACGATAAATTGCCTATCTCATGAATTTATTAGGAGGCAATCGAATATAATACAGCAATATAGCGATGAGAGATTCACATCACTCGCAATAAAATAGGAAACAATAAATATTCTTTGCTGTAACAAACAGCGGAACGATTTATTTGAATATTCACGTTTATTTCAGTGCCTCGTGTTACGAGTTTTGTGTTACATTTTATTATATAAACCGCTTGGAACTGAAATCAGAAATTTTGCCGCTTTGATTTCCATTAGAATAGGCTTCAGAAAATGATTTAGCCGTAGTTAGGCCAAAGAGGTTTCCAACTGTACGAAACATGACAAGTACAAAGGCGTAAACAAGGGCACAATCACGACGTAATAGCGATTTCAAAAGTCAACAGATTTACAGTTCATAGTACAGATACGAGAAAATCTTTCGAGGGAATTATTTTTTGTAATTTTTAGATGTTTTCCTTCAGTGGTAGTAAATTGTCGTAATAATTCATAATATATTCACACATCTTCCTTTAAACTTATTATTAAATCTGAAAGCTGTGATCATCGCATCGACATATCGATTTTAATTAGGAATATAAATTTGGTAAAATGTTCATTCGTCGAAAATATCGATACTCGATATATCGATTAGCTTTTTATGGAATAAGACAAATATAGGAGAGTTTTTGGCGGGATCTTGGAATGTCATGTAGTAGACTTTATATTTTATCCATAATATAGTGTTATTTGTGATTATTGGTGGTACGTAATATAGTTTGGTTATTGTGCACAAGTGGTTAGGAAATAATACTACGGAATATGGATCCTGACTTGTCACAAAAACTCCCTGGAAAGTTCTAACAAGACGGCCACCATCTTGTTCATTGAAATTACATCACGAAACTTGTAATATCGTTACTTACTTGACAATAGCAGTAATAGTCTACTAGAAGACTGATTGCCAAAAATAAAATCTATTTTATAGAAGAGGATAAATATAACGGTAGAAATGATAAACTGAAAGTCAAATCGTAATGCAATCAGATGGATCATATCTAATCTGATTGTTTATTGTATAAATAAAACAGTAGATGTCCTCCATTATGTACGCATCACGTATAAACTAATCAATAAATTATGATTTTCTTCTTCCTTTTAGACACTTGACCCTCATATAAAATAACCATTATTATAATAGTGTCATTTAGTAGTGGTAGAGCCAAGCTGAAGCTATTATTGTTTTCAGCACGAATTGGTCAGCTCGTCCGAGGAAGCACCACCCTCTCACAGAAAACCGACGTGAAGTAACAGTGCTTGCATTGTTGCGTTTCGTTCGGTCAGTGAGAGAGCCGGAGACCCACGTACCCTCCCCGTCCCCTTCCACCTTTCCTTCCTGTCCCCCCCCCGCCCTCCTCCCAAACACAAGCTGGCAACGCACTTGTGACTCCCCTAGTGTTGCAAGTGTCTATGGACGATGGTGATCACCTGACATTAGGTGACCCATCTGTTCGTTTGCCTCTTATGATATAAAAAAAAAAAGAAATTAAATACAAAGTTATTAAAGTTTAAGAAGCCTGCGATGTTTTTCGGCGACATATGTTGAGTTTGTGAAGTGAATATGTTTCTTACATTGTACAAAAAATAAAAACATAATAAACAAGGTTGTTCTTAGAAGTTAAAGACAATTCTATATACTATCTTCATCTTTCTAACATATTCCGGTAATTCTAATCGCCTTAATACTTGAAAAGCTATGTTTTATTATTACAACCAATACATCGTAATGATAGGTTAGTTTTCCTTATAATTATTTGTTAAAGTAAGCCTAGCCGCCTTGTGGAATTCAAAACGTAACTGACATTGAATGAAATGAATAATCGTATTGTTATACGAATATTTTAAAAGGAGCTAAATAATTCTTTAATCGAAGAAGTACCGACTTAGAATCAGAAATTGGATAAAAATTAACCAGTGACGTGATAATGACATAATATGTGAACACAGAGCCATTACAAAATTTTCCAAATTCTGTGAATATGTGGCCCGCGATTGTAAATGTATAAATAAACAAATGATAACGCTCTTAACGTTTATAAAACTAGATTTATAATAGTGGCCTCCTTTTCCGAGGAAGTCATCTCGCAAAAAGAGGCAGCGGATAGGGCCCGTGAGGCGGACCCCCTCAGTGACCGTCTTCACCATAGGAGGACCGGCAGGAGGAGGCGGCGCTTTGCCCAACTCCTCCTGCCACCGTAGCCGGACCTGAGGGGATGCAGTCGGGGGGCTCATCCGCTCATTGCCCAGATCCGGCGGACGAGGGGGGGCAGCTGGCGTGTACCCAGCTGCCTCTCTATAGGTAGGAGCCCGGTGGCAACCTTCCGCCGGGTGGACCGTTGGGGCGGCTATTCAAGGGGAATAGCATAGAACGATCCCTTGCCGCCCCAACATCACGGTCTGTCGGTACACCGTGGGGTTTTAGTCCGTGCGAGTCGGACATAACCCACTCTCTCCCCCGGGAGGGTGGGTATCCATAAGGGATTTCCCCACGTAAAAAAAAAAATAATATAATAGTGATATCGACATTATATGTCTATATATAATACCGTACAATCACTATTATAATATAGTTTATTAAGTTTAAAATAGGTAAAAAAAGTATCAAAAAGATTAGGTAATAAAGAAATAATAATAGTAAGTGAAAATACAATAAAGGTAGAACCAAAAAAAGTAGATATATTAAAAAAAAACATGTATATACTTAGTAATGTCATGATCGTTAACACTAATATACTACGATTTTTGTTACGTCATATTGTATGTACACCCTATATAGGCTGTACTTACAAAGAAGCCCACGCCGTCACTCTTCCCCACGCTACAGAATGTCTCTGACCTGTGTCAGAGGGGATAAAGCAGGGAACATAAATAAATAAAAATTGTAATAGTTCAAATAACTTTTTTTTAGATTTCCAGTAGTTCTACGTTGAGAACAAAGTACAAATTTCGCAGTTGGTAAGGTTTTTGGTTTCTTTTGTACGATCTTTATATTTCGCATGTACAAAATTTGAAGATAATTGACAAATAACGTAAAATATTAATTGAGGCTTAACTTGGATGTTTTTTTATAGTAGCACGGCAAAGTGACTGCACTATGCCTGATGGTAAGCATAGTGCAATCCAAAAACAAAGGCGACTGCCGAGAGATACGTCATCCTTCGTCGGTCGTCGCTGTCATGCCGACTTGCGTAAATACCTCTTCGCGTTACGCTAGAAGGACCCCATATTATATGAAGGAGGGAACACACTGGCCGGGAGATTGTTCCACAGCTTCATGGTACGGCAAAGATAAGATGTTGCGAACTTTTTAGTTGTAGCTCATTTTGAAATGTAACACTTAAATTTTTAGTTTTCTTACATTGTCCATAATATTGTTATGTTAGCAATATTATGGGTTTTTCAATGAACTATTGCCTATCTAGTCTTTATTACTCATTCACGCTGATTTATTCCTCACTTTCAATATCAAACTCAATATCAAGTTCTTACTCTCCGTCTTAAATTAAATACTTGAATACAATACAGGAAATCATTTAATCTTATAAAAATAATCTTTATACACAAATATAGATAAATTAAGTTAGTAGTTTTTCACTCTAATCTCAGATACGGCTGAACCGTTTTTCACGAGACTTTTACAGGTAGACAGAAAACTTCGCAGAGTATTATAGAAGCTACCTATAATAATATATTTCCATAGGGACTAAGCAATTGTATTAATATCGGGCATGGATGAGGTTAAGGTCGATAATAATTTTGTAGGGAATAGTAGTAGCCACTCTAACTAATATTATAGATACTAAAAAAAGAGTTTCTTAGGCTTTAATTACTTGAATTTATTTACATACACGTTGTCAAATGTGAGAAAAATATATGGGTATATACTTTCAATAAGTCTTTTCGCGAGAACAAAATTGCGATCAACACCTGGTAGTCAATAAAATAAATACTTAAAATTAGTAATAAACATTGGAAAAAACTCAAAGGTTGAAGTCTAGACATATTTATTTTATTCGGTTGTAACGAATCCCTTTGACGATGCTTATTACACGTTTCACTTCACAATAAAAGTTTTTCGGCTATTAGATTTTCTGTATAGTTTTGCAAAGTCAATATTTAATGTCATGAAAATTTCACTGTCGGAATATATATGCTTTTTTATGTGACTACTGTAATAGTAACCAGATAATTTTCAGGGAACATAATTAATATCTTTATATGCATAATTCTTCGGTTCGGTGTGTGACTGAACCCCTCCAAACGGCTGGACCGATTTTGATTTAAAAAAGTGTGTCCAGGTGGAATCAGAATGGTCTAGATTCAGAATTGGAAACGATAGGCGATGCTGCGATTAAATTTTAAGATTTTTTGTATTATCAAGGCAGATAACGCTTGCTAGGCCTGCTAGTATGTTGTAAAATACAAAAGTGGTTGGTTTTTTGAACTTGGTCTCGTGTGATATATGACAGGAATTTAATTGATTATATTTAACGAACAATAGGGTATAAAGTTAAAAGAAACTTTTTATTCTTGAAAAAAAACTGAAAAAGAAGACAGAATTATAGTTCGGTGATATTTTTTCTTTGGCAGTAGACAACGTAATATTCACATAGGGCCTAAAAATACAAAATACTCGTCTAGGTTTGCTAAGCATTTCCACATAGTTAGATGAAGTATTCTAAAACGCTATCTATCAATGAGCCTTTTTAATTCGTTTTATTATTCGTTTCGTATGTACATTTTATAACCATTTATTATTTAAGGAACACCGCATCAAAGTAATTGAAACAAAAGGAGGGAAACGAACAATCGGGTTATATGATGTTAAGTGATCACCGTCGTTCATAGACACTAGCAACACCAGGAGAGTCGCAAATGCATTACCTGCTTGTGTTTCGGGATGGGGGAAAGGGGAAGGGGAAGAGTGAGGGAGGGAAGTTGCTCCTCCGACGCTCTCACCGACCGAACGAAACGCAAAAATGAAAGCACTGTTAATTTACGTCGGTGTTTATGTGAGAAAAGTGGTACTACTCTGGGCTAGCCTATCTATTCATGCTGAAACCAGTAATAGCTTCAGTGTGACTCTACCAACTACAGAAATAGAAGTGTGGATTATCAAAAATGATTAGGAAATTAATATTTAATTATCATGGTCAAGGGAAAATAAAATATCACTATAAAGCCATTAGTTGAAAAAAAAGTATAAGTAAAAACCCTTGAAACGACATCTACTGAACATTGGCCCCATAATAATGTGTGAAATATCACCTCATGTTTTATGTCCCGGTGTCGTGTGACCCAGTATAATGGATGTACGGTATGACAACAAAGAAAACTTTGTTTAAAACTTTTCGCGTGCGGTACGGTTTTGTTAGTTCTGTTTATAGACATATATTTCGACACGTTTGTATAATTTATTGGATTTAAAAGTAATATAATAGAGTAATAAAATAATAAAGTTAGCCAGAAATGTAAACAAAATAATACTGAAGCTTTTGTCACTGATAATAAAATAGAATTCTACGTAATTTATTTGGCCACTTCGATTTTCGGTATATCTTTTTATGCATAATGGATGTGTCTTGACCAAATATCTCATCAGGAATCAACTACCAACAATAATCAATATTTTTTTAAATATGATTAAAAATGTTTGCCAAATAGAAACAATGAAACTAAAATTGTATTTAATATCCGTAATATTTCTTTATGTCATTGTTTCTTGCAGAAAAAAAAATCGTGAGTAGAGTGGATACGCTGAGAGAATTTAAAATATATAGATTTCAAGTTTTTTTTTTTATTTCCCAACGTTCTGACATTAAGCTCTAATGCTATAAAGAAAAGCTTTATAGCATTAAGCTCGCCAGTGTACAAAAAAAAGTGCAATAAAGTATTCATTCATTCATTCAACGTTTCCCCTATGTACGTTAGTATTAGATGTGTGAAAAAAACGACACGATAATTATATTCGTAAATTATCGTAACTTACACGAATCGCCAAATTTCTCAAATTTTTAGATAATAGTAGTTTTTGAGAATTGCGGGACTTAATTGTTATTAGTCATGATTGAAAAAAAAATCCACGGAGTACTCTGATGACAATTCTAGAGCAATAACAACCAATCAAATATGAAATTAGGTGTTTAAACAACTTAAAGATCGAGATAGTCATGAGAGCTGCCGACAGAAATGAGAACTCAAAACAGTGAGACAACTGTGTTTTTTTTTAATTTTTAAATCATTAAAGTGCCTGAATTATTTAAATTTCATAATTTCTAAATAAAAAATATTCACCAAATCTATTGACACTCCAAGCAATAACTACATAAAGAAGTTTTCAATTAAAAAAATCTAATCACTCAATAATAATGTTTAAAAACATTAATAAAAAAACCGCACCTTAAGGTTCACCAACCTTATCACGTATGACGCATATTAAATTAAAATTTCCTTACCGTTTCTCCGTATATTACGGAACGGTGCATGTCGTGTGTGTCATTTTGGCGTGCGTGACCGACGCCCCTTTGTTCTGCTTTATTATAATGAATTCTGTTAATTGAACCGACAGCTGACGCGTGCTGTGCCGCGTTACTTTTTTACAATGAGCTTTCATTCATTATAAGTAACGCCTTCATTTACTCTTTAACCTTTTTTAATATCCCTAGTGTTGGTATAAATAGTACATACATAATGTAATTTCATGCTGAATAATAAGGGCATTGTAATGATAGGTACAATAGGACAGTTTTTACGGAAACAATGTAAGATGGGTCGTGGTACCTGACTATATATTACACCGGTTCCGCAGGTTAAGGGGGAAGAGGTCACTCAGACTTATATTTAACTGAGCCTTAAGTGAAGAAATTAAATATATAGTGGCAAGCTTAGCATTCACTTAGCTAGTACTGAGCCAATTTCAAATCATTAAACTCAAGGACTTTGAAAAACTTGAACATTAGTTATGTGAATAAAAATGATTATAAAATAATAATGTTACAGTGGTATTTTTATAATTTTTTAATTATCATTATTACTTTTATGATCGTTGGCTTGATCCTTCATTGCAGATATATCAGGAAGGCTTCTATTGTTTGTTTCATTTTGGTACCAGATTAGGCCCCCTCGGCAGCGGCACAACTCTAGATCCGTTCTCTCGGCATAGAGTCCTTGAGTGTGCTGCTCGTGCGATATACTACACGACACACACAAAATCTTATATCACTGCAACAACATTACACATATCACCTCCACACACGTGCACGCATACACGCTTACACATGAAAGTGGAGGGTTTATTTTTTTTCGTTATCGAACTGAAATAGCTTAGAAAATTATGCGATACGCAATATATATGAGTTGTTGAGGTATGTATGCTTGGTACACATATATGTTTCAATAACTCATATATGTATGAATAGTTAGCTTAGTTAACTCCGATAGGTCGTGAATTGCACGTATCAGGCAACAGCCTAAGCCGAGGTATGCCGTACACCCTTGAGCTAGTTGTCAAATAAAGTCCGCTGAGTGCCTTATGCGCTCACCTTAGTAGTCCGGTGAAGCTGTTAAGACCTTCAACCTTTAAAACTCAAAAGACGAAACACAAATAGTCACGAAATTTTTATACAAAATTCGAGGTTTTATAGTATTTTATTATTACGTAATGAGCTACAATAAAAGTTTACGACTATATTCTGAACTTTGGCACCGTTTCCTAATATACACCTAAACTATGGTTGTCACATTTTATTCTAGCAAATAAAGTGTATCGGTCGTAAAAGTTGGAGGAAAGTCAAGGCAGGCATAGGGACTGCAAACAGAAGTCAAAATTCAAAACAATAAAATATATATGTTCTTTAAATCAGCACCAGTATCACTTGTAAAGGTGGCACCAACACATGCTGAATCGTGCGACTTTGCAATAAAACCACAATTTTAATAGATTTTAACGTTTAATTTCTTTATTGTTTCAATGTTATATACATCTGTGTTACTCTGTTTTTCTAATATCATATTGTCCGTGTAATTGCTGCAATAAACATATTTTCTTTCTTTTGAAGTTTCATATTAATTAATTATAGTGTGGTATGACAATATTTAAATTTCAGAATTTGTTTATTGAAATTATTAACATTAGTGTGGTTTTCATATCTATAGGAACTCTTTATTTATTTATTTTTTCTTGTAGCACGACAAAGTGACTGCACTATACCTGATGGTAAGCATAGTACAATCCAAAAACAGTGGCGACCACCGAGAGACAGATCATCCATCGTCGGTCGCCGCTGTCATGCCGGCCATAATGACGAAAGTCACCTGGTACTGGATATGCACAGGCTGATCCCGAAACGCGATGCGCAAAAGCGAGTCACTATGACGGGCTTTTTCGCCATGTACATGATGGTTGCGACCCAGTCGGGCTGTAAAACCCTACCACCCCGCTATCGCCATTGCCTCGTTCGTTGATCAGCAGGGTGCACCACGTGCAGGTGAGGTTGGCTTGGGTGTTTCAAGTCTTAAGATTTTACTCGACACCCCTTACACCCCCTCGACGTAGTAATTATATACATTTTTATGAAGTCAATCAATCAAACATACGATGAGCTGCTAAATATCAATATTACCACTACACAGGCAATCTATACTATACGTCGTTAGCCAGATGCCAGTCGCGCACGTGTAATACGGTCGGTCATGCTTACGTAACATGTCATTGCGTGAAATTACAAATTTATCTCCTGCCAAAATACCGCTCAACGCGCCTAACGAAGTTTTCACTTCAAAACTGTAAATTATATCCAAATACAGTATATCGTAAGACTACGATCGACAAACTAGTCATCCAAAAGTGCCGAATTTAAATAATATAAAAATGACATTTTTTGACAGAACCTTCTTTAAAGCTTTGTTTTACTAGAAATATTTTTATAGAAATAATTAGGATAACTTCTGTCCGTGACTTCGTCCGCGTGGAATAGTTACTCTGGGCTAAAGCAGTAGTATTGGTGCGTTATTCTTATATAAATATATCACATATTGTGTAAAAGGTATGAGTAGACGATGCATTTCAAGTAAGTATTCTGGAGTGTTGTTTTAATTAATCCATTAATCTCGCTTTTCCTCGTGACTTGTTTCGCGTTACTGTAGATTTCATCTTTCCCTTGAAAACAGTATTTTTATTTCAAGACAGATGTATATCTTTTTTAATACCTGAATAGGTATACGCAAAATTTTGTGATGATTGGTTAAGTTGTTCAGCCACGTAGTAAGTAAAATCGTGATTAACCACAAAACTTGTAAACTTGTAGGTGGTAGAGCCCCACTGAAGCTATTTTTGGTTTCAGCATGAATGGGTCGGCTCCTCCGGGGTAGTACCACCCGTCTCACAGATAACCGACGTGAAATAACAGTGTTTGCATTGTTGTGTTTCGTTCGGTCAGTGAGAGAGCCGGAGGCCCACGTCCCTTCCTCTATCTTGCTTTCCCTTTCCTTCCCCTCCCCATTCTCCCATATACAGGCTGGCAACGCATTTGCGACGTCCCTGATGTCGCTAGTGTCTATGGACGGTGGTGATCACTTAACATCGTGTGACCCACCAGTTCGTTTGCCTCTTTTGATATTATAAAAAAAAAACTGTGGTCCATTTGCGTTCCATTGAACATAGTTATAAGCTGCAATTACCACTTAAAGAAGTTGAGTTAGTGCAAAAATAATGGACGCAGAATTAAATCTGCCTAATTTTTTTGTAAAAAGAGGAGACTATAGTAACTTATTACTAATTAAATCCATTGCTTATCCAGCTTGTATTGGGCACAAATATAGTTAGAACAGGAAACTTCCTATTCTAAATTAATGATCGAAAATGTTTGGGGCTAAAACTGTACCAAGCCTTTGGACAGGTGTATTCCAACGTTTCAATTGAGCCCGCTGCATTTCTAAAACCATGGATGTTATCTATTCACTACTACTCTACCATTCATCAACATGAGTGCAGTGTCTGGGTTCGCCGTAAACAAAATTCTCAGAGACGAAACGCTACCAATATGAAAGAAAGAAAGAAAGAAAGAAAGAAAGAAAGAAAGAAAGAAAGAAATATTTTATTCATAATGCTTATTTGCAAGTATACAACAGTGGAATAAGAAATATACATGTGTTAACATTACGAAACGGAATCCAGCTCAGCATATGCTAAAGTGTTATGAGAAACACTTAGCGCTGATTTTCAGCTGGAACCCAATGCAAGTCACGGAACGATATTAATTAAAAGCATGAAATATAATATATATATATAACAAAAATAAATTACGTAAAAAATAATACAGTATATATCGTACACTGGGGAAATAAATAAATAGAATTAGTAGGATGTATAAAACAATATATAAGCAATTGCAGGCGTAACTCATGTATATAATATATAATATATATAATGTATAAGCCTAGAGTATTCCTAACATTCACTCCATACTATTCATGTGTGATTTTATAATTATTTTGAGTGCGAACAGTGCGAACGCACCTCATGAATAATCTACATATACGAAAGAGGATGTTGATGTATTTGAGACTCAAAAATTCAAACACCAATTGGTCACTATTAGGTAAGTTGGCATATATAATGTTTTTCATGAAGAATATTTAAAGTTCTCCAGTCTACTGTGATCAATAGATGATACTAGACTATATGTCGTTTAGATTTATAATGGACTTTAATTTAGACGAAGTCGTGGTCAGTTCCTAGTTTTATAATTCATTCCAACCTTCATAAACCAGACGTACCACCCTTGACAATGACGCATGACTACACGTAACGCGGTCCGGCATCATCCGGTTTCAATAACAAAGCGGATTGGTAGTATTTGTACTCGATTTGGTGATACCACCATGCACATAGGAACGTGCGTATATATGTCGCAAAATCTCTTTAATTTTTCGAATTCTGCAATAAGCCACATGTCTCCTAATTACCAACTACAGAGAGTTTTGTAACCTAAAAAAACAATACCATTGGTCTAGGGTTCTATTGGGCTTACTCTTAAGTCCGTGTTACTATTAAAATAAAAACAGAGTGGGTGTGAAACTTTTTCAGGGAAACATTTCAATCATTCATCAATCACTTTTGAATAGCAATATATTGCGTTCAGTGACGGACACGTCAGTAACGCAGTACACGCAATCATGGACAACGAGAAAGAAAGAAACCAAGAAGAGCGTATGTATGTCTAGTATGCTCTCCATTACCCGGAGGCTAGGGAGACACTGCTCCCACTTTACCCAAAACAGTATTCACAACTTTTCGTGACACAAAAAAGTTGCGGATCAGAATTTTAAAGTCTACATATAAGAAGTTTGACTGAAAAAAAACTAACACTATTTTTCTCGTATTGTCATGTGTACAAAATTTTTTTTGGAATACGATAATGCACGTATACGGTGACATAAGGATTTCGATTAGATTGGCTATGCCTATATTGTTTTCCATTTAAATATATTAACCACAATATAAAAGACAAAAACAATACTTAAACATAGCCCTACTCACCTCATGAAAGATATGATCGTGAAATAAATTATTAACACATAAACAAAATATATTCGAGGCACGTTGTCCCAAGTTCGTGATCCATCCGCATCGCACGGTACGCCCCGGGGCTTTCTCTTAGATAAGCTATTGCTTTATTTCTCAAAACTACAGAACGGGTGAATTAAGAATGCCATTTTAATGTTGAAAAATTGATGACGGAGACAGTAAAAAGAACTAAGAAAATACTGACAACCTTTTTATTGGATCTGATGATAAGCACATTGCCATACAAAAACAGCGGCAATAAACTAGATATATACAAAAGCCTGCAAGATATAAAATAGCTAGTCCCAAAATAGGACAAATTACAAGTATAACTTCAATTACTACAGACTACAGAAGTATATTAATAAGAACTGACAAGACTGTGACTTGACCATCATACGAGATTAGTATCATATATCGTAGACATTCAATGGCCAGTTACCAGATGGTTTTCACGGCATTTGTTGATGATAAACCAATTACAATGATTGTCTTTAAGTCTATCAAATTTAGGGATCAAGCTGAGTATACTCAACGGCCGAGAGGCTTGTGGGCCGCTTTGATAGCAACCATTACAAATAAATGGTAGATGCGTTTTATACTGCACTGCAATCAAACCTATTGGAGTAATTTTGCCCAGCTACAATAACAATTGTATGAAAATTGTATTAAAAAATTAAGTTTCTATTACAGGGGGACATTTTATTTAACAAATCCAAAAAAGCCATCAACTATCACCATTGACCGCACCCGACGTTGTTTAACTTCGATTATTGGACGAGAACCGGTGTTGTCAACACTCTACCCACCACAGTGTTTACCCCCATTTCTTTTCGTTACACAAAAATGTTGCCGACCAGAATTTCCAAACACTCCCATAGGAAGTAATATGAAACCTCCTTACATTAGTGGTGATTATACTAACGTATGTTACTGTTACAGTAATGGTAACCTGATTGCTAAAGGCACTATTTTTTTTAACACAGATAAAAAGATCATCAAGTAATTATATAAAACTTTCAGCAAAATATAACAACGTTTTAATTTCCTCCCAACAGTAAATAAGCAAAGCCGAGCAGTACAGAAGATGATAGCCGGCTAAATAACCCTATTATCGCCGGTCGAATCACTTATAATTATTTCTCTTTTATACATTACAGTTCATACGCCCCGGGCACACTCCACGCAACGTTTCACCTACTACGTGTAATATAAGCTGAATATTCATGAGGCGGGCCGTGTCGCCTGACAACCGGCATATTTTAATTATTGATAGAGCTTATTACCATACAGCGATTCATGTATTAGGACGTTGGGAATATGCGTGTAATAATAATGCCGGTCTGTAAACTGTAAACGTCACCCAATTTAGTGTGAAAGGTCTTTGTGAGGGGTAAAGTACTAGTTTAATAACAACTCCTAACCGAATAATTTTTATAGTATTGGACAGAGAATTATATATTTTCTATGAACACTCCAGTGAGCCAAAAAAAATTCTTAAGAGCTGAGTATGGATTCGCCAAAATGTTTTACTTCGTCATAATATAATGTACCCACTATTAACCGACTTCAAAAAAAGGAGGAGGTTCTCAATTCGTCTGTATTTTTTAATGTTTGTTACCTCATAACTTTGGACTGGGTGAACCGATTTTAATAATACTTCTTTTATTTGAAAGCTGGTGGTCCAGTTTTGCCTATGTACCTATGTAGATGATATGATTTTCTGTGGGCACCGACTTCCAATGCATCTCTGAGTAGCACACATATTTATATGTTTTATTTAATTTGGTTAATCTGATAAGCTATTTATTGTCCGCTTTATAGTGCCTTTGATTTATATTGAAGTCGGTTAATTCTTTTTTTTTTAATTTACTTTATTTTATGTTATGAAGTAGCAAATAGGTAGGTATATAGTTTTTCTAGGCGGTAGAGTCAAGCTGAAGCTATTACTGGTTTCTGCATGAATGGGTCGGCTCGACCGGGGTAGTACCACCCTCTCACAGAAAACCGACGCGAAGTAACAGTGCTTGCATTGTTGCGTTTCGTTCGGTCAGTGACAGCGCCGGAGACCCACTTACCCTCCCCTTCCTCTCCCTTCTTCCTCCCCCCCCCCCCCCCCCAACAAATGCTAGCAACGCATTTACCACTCCCCTGGTGTTGCAAGTGTCTATGGACGGTGGTGATCACTTAACATCAGGTGACCCATCTGTTCGTTTGCTTCCTATGATATAAAAAAAAGTTTACCAACGGTGAGTGAGTTTATAGCTATGTATAACCAACCTCAATAATACCTTATGTGTCATAGCCAAGAACACTTTTTAGAACCGAACAGCTCGATAATTGCTGATTACCTAAATAAGTAAGTATTGCTATTTCCGCAGTCGAAATTTGCGTGGGCTCTCCCAATCCTGACAAGAAATATTATTGTAGCACGACAAAGTGACTGCACTATACCTGATGGTAAGCATAGTATAATCCAAAAACAGTGGCGACCACCGAGAGACAGATCATTCATCGTCGGTCGCCGCTGTCATGCCGGCCATAATGACGAAAGTCACCCGGTACTGGATATGCACAGGCTGATCCCGAAACGCAACGCGCAAAAGTGACTCACTATGACGGGCTTTTTCGCCATGTACATGGTGGTTGCGACCCAGTCGGGCTGTAAAACCCTACCACCCCGCAAGTGATAAGATTACAACGATACATTTAACAAACAAATAGATAAAAATATTCTAGGTACATTTAAAATATATTCAAAGATTCAAGTCACTTGCATTCAAAGACTATTTAATTCAAAGACATCCCTTTTTTGTATCATAGGAGGCAAACGACCTCGTGGGTCACCTGATGTTAAGTGATCACCGACGTCCATAAAGACTTGCAACACCAGGGGAGTCGCAAGTGAGTTGCCAGCTTATGTTGGAGGAGGGGGGGAGAGGAAAAGAAGAGGGGAGAGGGAATGTGAGGTGAGGTAAGCTTCCGGCTCTCTCACGGACCAAACGAAACGCAACAATGAAAGCACTCTTACTTCACGTGGGTGTTTTAGTGGGTCGGGTGGTACTGCCGCGGACGAGTCGACCCATTCATGTAGAAGCCAGTAATCGCTTCAGCGTGGCTCTACCACCATGACCAAAGGACATTCAATAGTCTACCGAACAAATCCAGCAAGTTTCAATATCAAAGTACAATTTCGTGGGACATTATTAAAAAGAATTCGTGTAAATACACCATTAAACCTTTTTCGTAAAAACTGACCGACCCATTCTCTATGGTCGTTATATCAAGCTACATTTCTCTACATTATTTCGTGACTTTTGACCATTCTCATAAAACGCACATCGCTCACGAATAATGTAATATTATAATTGTTTTCTTTTGTAACATTAATTATTAATTAAACATTTACTTTGTAACATTTTCTGTAAAAGAAATGTAACTCAAATCGCGAAAGAAAATTTTTTTTCTATTAACTTCAAGGATCTTCTTAGCTCATGATTTAATTAATGTTTTGTTGTTTAATTCGCACATGGACTTATGAAGGAAACATGGTGTCGAAACCGTTGCATAGTGTTTTGTGGGTTTTCACTAAATCCGCTTGGCCAGCTGTTACCAAAAAGTTGAAAATCTGTTGCTAAGCACTTATGTATATTCTGACATTTGCACTTAAGAACTAGTCTTTTCTAAGTTTAGTGTATTTACCATCTAAGACCACGTTGCCTTTTAACGTCAGATGTGATGGTGATCAAAAGCTAGAAACTATATAGTGTTTAAAAAATAACTACTCTTACTCGATATGCTAGGCAGTAATGATAAAATGAAACAGAAGTAACTTGATACAAAATTTATAGAGGTTACGTAATAATAACAAATAAG